>JASGCC010003687.1:0-22940 GCA_030067915.1 Hydractinia echinata | reverse complement strand
AAACAAAAAACAGGGGGGAAAAAAAAAGGAAAAGGGAAGAAATTGATTTCAATGGTTTTGGGCACTTTAAAGTTTGGACGAAGGTTTCCTAAAAAGCCAATGGGCCCGCCCAAGGAAAACGACTTAGGACGTTCCACCTTCTTAGTCCATTGAGAGTGGAAGGACTAGGCTGTTGGTAACTTGCGCAGGCACGTGGAACCACGTGATTTACGTGTAAGGCCTTTATTATACGGCAAAAGGTCATATTACGTCCTTTACAGGCCTGTGCACGTAGTTGACAGTGTTCTAAAGCCATGGCGCCAAGGAAAACGACTTAGGACGTCATAGTCCATTGACAGTGGAAGGAATAGACCGATGGATACCTGCGCAGGCACGTGGAACCACGTGATTAAGGTGTAAGGCCTTTATTAGGCGGCAGAAGGCCATATTACAGACTTTAGAGGCCTGTGCACGTAGTTGACAGTGTTCTAAAGCCATGACATCAAGTAAAACGACTTACAACGTAGTAGTCCAATGAGAGTGGAAGGACTAGACCAATGGTAACCTGCTTGGATATGTGGAACGACGTGATTTACGTGTAAGGTCCTTATTAGGCCGCAGAAGACCATATTACAGCCTTTAGAAGCCTGTACACGCAGTTGACAGTGTTCTAAAGCCATGGCGTCAAGGAAAAAGACTTAGGACGTCGTAGTTCATTGAGATGGAAGGATTAGACCGATGGTAACCTGCGCAGACACGTGGAACAACGTGATTTACATGTTAGGCCTTTATTAGGCCGCAAAAGGCCACATTACAGCCTTTAGAGGCATGTGCACGTAGTTGACGGCGTTCTAAAGCCATGGCGCCAAGAAAAACGACTTAGGACGTCATAGTCCATGGATAGTGGAAGGAATAGACCGATGTTAATCAGCGCAGGCACGTGGAACGACGAGATTTACGTGTAAGGCCTTTATTAGGCGGCAAAAGGCCATATTACAGCCTTTACAGGCCTGTGCACGTAGTTGACAGTGTTCTAAAGCCATGGCGCCAAGGAAAACGACTTAGGACGTCGTAGTCCATTGAGAGTGAAAGGAATAGACCGATGGTAACCAGGGCAGGCACGTGGAACCACGTGATTTACGTGTAACGCCTTTATTAGGCGGGAAAAGGCCATATTACAGGTGCACGTACTTAATGGTGTTCTACAGCCATGTCGCCAAGGAAAACGACTTAGGACGTCGTAGTCCAATGAGAGTGGAAGGACTAGACCGATGGTAACTTGCTTGGATGCGTGGAAGCACGTGATTTACGTGTAAGGCCTTTATTAGGCGGCAAAAGGCCATATTACGGCCTTTACATGCCTGTGCACGTAGTTGACAGTGTTCTAAAGCCATGGCGCTAAGGAAAACGACTAAGGACGTCGTAGACCATGAAGACTGAAGGGAATAGAGCGATGGACACCTGCGCAGGCACGTGGAACAACGTGATTTACATGTTAGGCCTTTATTAGTCGGCAAAAGGCCATATTACAGACTTTAGAGGCCTGTGCACGTAGTTGACGGCGTTCTAAAACCATGGCGCCAAGGAAAACGACTTAAGACGTCGTGGTCCATTGAGAGTGGAAGGAATAGACCGATGATAACCAGCGCAGGCACGTGGAACCACGTTTTTTTACGTGTAAGGCCTTTATTAGGCGGCAATAGGCCATATTACAGCCTTTGGAGGCATGTGCACGTAGTTGACGGCCTTCTAAAACCATGGCGCCAAGGAAAACGACTTAGGACGTCGTAGTCCATTGAGAGTGGAAGGAATAGACCGATGGTAACCAGCGCAGGCACGTGGAACCACATGATTTACGTGTAAGGCCTTTATTAGGCGGCAAAAGGCCATATTACAGCCTTTAGAGGCATGTGGAAGTAGTTGACAGTGTTCTAAAGCCATGGCGTCAAGGAAAACGACTTAGGACGTCGTAGTTCATTGAGAGTGGAAGGACTAGACCGATGGTAACCTGCGCAGGCACGTGGAACAACGTGATTTACATGTTAGGCCTTTATTAGGCCTCAAAAGGCCATATCACAGACTTTAGAGGCATGTGCATGTAGTTGACGGCGTTCTAAAGCCATGGCACCAAGGAAAACGACTTAAGACGTCGTAGTCCATTGAGAGTGGAAGGAATAGACCGATGGTAACCCGCGCAGGCACGTGGAACCACGTTTTTTTACGTGTAAGGCCTTTATTAGGCGTCAGAAGGCCATATTACAGCCTTTAGAGGCATGTGCACGTAGTTGACGGCCTTCTAAAGCCATGGCGCCAAGGAAAACGACTGAGGACGTCGTAGTCCATTGAGAGTGGAAGGAATAGACCGATGGTAACCAGCGCAGGAGTGGAACCACATGATTTACGTGTAAGGCCTTTATTAGGCGGCAAAAGGCCATATTACAGCCTTTACAGGCCTCTACATGTAGTTGACATTGTTCTAAAGCCATGGCGCAAAAGAAAACGACTTAGGACGTCGTAGTCCATTGAGAGTGTAAGGAATAGACCGATAGTAACCAGGACAGGCACGTAGAACCACGTGATATACGTGTAACGCCTTTATTAGGCGGCAAAAGGCCATATTACGGCCTTTACAGGCCGGTGCACGTACTTGACAGTGTTCTAAAGCCATGGCGCCAAGGAAAACGACTTAGGACGTCGTAGTCCAATGACAGTGGAAGGACTAGACCGATGGTAACCTGCTTGGATGCGTGGAAGCACGTGATTTACGTGTAAGGCCTTTATTAGGCGGCAAAAGGCCATATTACGGCCTTTACATGCCTGTGCACGTAGTTGACAGTGTTCTAAAGCCATGGCGCCAAGGAAAACGACTTAGGACGTCGTAGTGCTTTGAGAGTGGATGGACTAGACCAATGGTAACCAGGGCAGGCACGTGGAACCACGTGATTTACGTGTAACGTCTTTATTAGGCGGCAAAAGGCCATATTACAGCCTTTACAGGCCTGTACACGTAGTTGACCGAGTTCTAAAGCCATGGCGCCAAGGAAAACGAGTTAGGACGTCGTAGTCCATTGAGTGGAAGGTCTAGACCGTTGGTAACATGCGCAGGGACGTGGAACCACGTGATTTTCGTTTAAGGGCTTTATTAGGCGGCAAAAGGCCATTTTACGGCCTTTACGGCACTGTGCACGTAGTTGACAGTGTTCTAAATCCATGGCGCTAAGGAAAACGACTAAGGACGTCGTAGTCCATGAAGACTGAAGGGAATAGATCGATGGACACCTGCGCAGGCACGTTGAACCACGTGACTTACGTGTAAGGCCTTTATTAGGCGGCAAAAAGCCATATTACAGACTTTAGAGGCCTGTGCACGTAGTTGACGGCGTTCTAAAGCCATGGCGCCAAGGAAAATGACTTAGGACGTCGTAGTCCATTGAGTGTGGAAGGACTAGACCGATGGTAACCAGCGCAGGCACGTGGAACCACATGATTTACGTGTAAGGCCTTTATTAGGCGGCAAAAGGCCATATTACAGCCTTTACAGGCCTGTACATGTAGTTGACATTGTTCTAAAGCCATGGCGCCAAGGAAAACGACTTAGGACGTCGTAGTGCATTGGGAGTGGCAGGGCTAGACCAATGGTAACCTGCGCAGGATCGTGGAACAACGTTACTTACGTGTAAGGTCTTTATTAGGCCTCAAAAGGCCATATTACAGCATTTAGATTCATGTGCACGTAGTTGACGGCGTTCTAAAGCCATGGCGCCAAGGAAAACGACTTAGGACGACGTAGTCCATTGAGAGTGGAAGGACTAGACCGATGGTAACCTGCGCAGGCACGTGGAACAACGTGATTTACGTGTAAGACCTTCCTAAGGCGGCAAAAGGCCATATTACAGAGTTTAGAGGCCTGTGCACGTAGTTGACGGCGTTCTAAAACCATGGCGCCAAGGAAAACGACTTAAGACGTCGTAGTCCATTGAGAGTGGAAGGAATAGACCGATGGTAATCAGCGCAGGCACGTGGAACCACGTTTTTTTACGTGTAAGGCCTTTATTAGGCGTCAAAAGGCCATATTACAGCCTTTAGAGGCATGTGCACGTAGTTGACGGCCTTCTAAAGCCATGGCGCCATGGAAAACGACTGAGGACATCGTAGTCCATTGAGAGTGGAAGGAATAGACCGATGGTAACCAGCGCAGGCACGTGGAACCACATGATTTACGTGTAAAGCCTTTATTAGGCGGCAAAAGGCCATATTACAGCCTTTACAGGCCTCTACATGTAGTTGACATTGTTCTAAAGCCATGGCGCCAAGGAAAACGACTTAGGACGTCGTAGTGCATTGAGAGTGGACTGAATAGACCGATGGTAACCAGCGCAGGCACGTGGAACCACGTGATTTACGTGTAAGGCTTTTATTAGGCGGCAAAAGGCCATGTTACAGCCTTTACAGACCTGTACATGTAGTTGTCAGTGTTCTAAAGCCATGGCGCCAAGGAAAACGACTTAGGACGTCGTAGTCCATTGAGGGGAAGGTCTAGACCGTTGGTAACCTGAGCAGGCACGTGGAAACCACGTGATTTACGTGTAAGGCTTTATTATGGCCGGCAAAGACCAATGTTTACGGGCCTTTACGGCCGTGTGCACGTAGTTGACAGTGTTCTAAAACCATGGCGCTAAGGAAAACGACTTAGGACGTCGTAATCCATGAAGAGTGAAGGGAATAGACCGATGGACACCTGCGCAGGCACGTGGAACCACGTGATTTACGTGTAAGGCCTTTATTAGGCGGCAAAGGCCATATTACAGACTTTTAGAGGCATGTGCACGTAGTTGACGGCGTTCTAAAAACCATGGCGCAAAGGAAAACGACTTAAAGACGTCGTAGTCCATTGAGAGTGGAAGGAATAGACCGATGGTAACCAGCGCAGGCACGTGGAACCACATGATTTACGTGTAAGGCCTTTATTAGGCGGCAAAAAGCCATATTTACGCCTTTACAGGCCTGTACATGTAGGGTGACATTGTTCTAAAGCCATGGCGCCAAGGAAAACGAACTTAGGACGTCGTAGCGCATTGAGAGTGGTAGGACTAGCCAATGGTAACCTGCGGCAGGATCGTGGAACAACGTTGATTTACATGTAAGGTCTTTATTATGCTCAAAATGGCCATATTACAGCATTTGATTCATGTGCACGTAGTTGACGGCGTTCTAAAGCCATGGCGCCAAGGAAAACGACTTAGGACGTCCGTAGTCCATTGAGGGGAAGGTCTAGACGTTGGTAACCAGCGCAGGCACCGTGGAACCACGTGATTTTACGTGTAAGGCCTTTATAGGCGGCAAAAGGCCATGTTACAGCCTTTACAGACCTGTTACATATAGTTGTCAGTGTTCTAAAGCCATTGGCGCCAAGGAAACGACTTAGGACGTCGTAGTCCATTGAGTGGAAGGTCTAGACCGTTGGTAACCTGCGCAGGCACGTGGAACCACGTGATTTACGTGTAAGGCCTTTATTAGGCGGCAAAAGGCCATTTTACGGCCTTTACGGCCGTGTGCACGTAGTTGACAGTGTTCTAAAACCATGGCGCTAAGGAAAACGAATTAGGACGTCGTAGTCCATGAAGAGTGAAGGGAATAGACCGATGGACACCTGCGCAGGCACGTGGAACCACGTGATTTACGCGTAAGGCCTTTATTAGGCGGCAAAAGGCCATATTACAGACTTTAGAGGCATGTGCACGTAGTTGACGGCGTTCTAAAACCATGGCGCAAAGGAAAACGACTTAAGACGTCGTAGTCCATTGAGAGTGGAAGGAATAGACCGATGGTAACCAGCGCAGGCACGTGGAACCGCGTTTTTTTACGTGTAAGGCCTTTATTAGGCGGCAAAAAGCCATTTTACAGCCTTTAGAGGCATGTGCACGTAGTTGACGGCGTTCTAAAGCCATGGCGCCAAGGAAAACGACTTAGGACGTCGTACTCCATTGAGAGTGGAAGAAATAGACCGATGGTAACCAGCGCAGGCACGTGGAACCACATGATTTACGTGTAAGGCCTTTATTAGGCAGCAAAAGGCCATATTACAGCCTTTACAGGCCTGTACATGTAGTTGACAGTGTTCTAAAGCCATGGCGCTAAGGAAAACGACTTAGGACGTCGTAGTCCATGAAGAGTGAAGGGAATAGACCGATGGACACCTGCGCAGGCACGTGGAACCACGTGATTTACGTGTAAGGCCTTTATTAGGCGGCAAAAGGCCATATTACAGACTTTAGAGGCATGTGCACGTAGTTGACGGCGTTCTAAAACCATGGCGCAAAGCAAAACGACTTAAGACGTCGTAGTCCATTGAGAGTGGAAGGAATAGACCGATGGTAACCAGCGCAGGCACGTGGAACCACATGATTTACGTGTAAGGCATTTATTAGGCGGCAAAAGGCCATTTTACAGCCTTTACAGGCCTGACATGTAGTTGACAGTGTTCTAAAGCCATGGCGCCAAGGAAAACGACTTAGGACGTCGTAGTCCATTGAGTGGAAGGTCTAGACCGTTGGTAACCTGCGCAGGCACGTGGAACCACGTGATTAACGTGTAAGGCCTTTATTAGGCGGCAAAAGGCCATTTTACGGCCTTTACGGCCCTGTGCACGTAGTTGACAGTGTTCTAAAGTCATGGCGCTAAGGAAAACGACTTAGGACGTCGTAGTCCATGAAGAGTGAAGGGAATAGACCGATGGACACCTGCGCAGGCACGTGGAACCACGTGATTTACGTGTAAGACCTTCCTTAGGCGGCAAAAGGCCATATTACAGAGTTTAGAGGCCTGTGCACGTAGTTGACGGCGTTCTAAAACCATGGCGCCAAGGAAAACGACTTAAGACGTCGTAGTCCATTGAGAGTGGAAGGAATAGACCGATGGTAACCAGCGCAGGCACGTGGAACCACGTTTTTTTACGTGTAAGGCCTTATTAGGCGTCAAAAGGCCATATTACAGCCTTTAGAGGCATGTGCACGTAGTTGACGGCCTTCTAAAGCCATGGCGCCTAGGAAAACGACTTAGGACGTCGTAGTCCATTGAGAGTGGAAGGAATAGACCGATGGTAACCAGCGCAGGCACGTGGAACCACATGATTTACGTGTAAGGCCTTTATTAGGCGGCAAAAGGCCATATTACAGCCTTTACAGGCCTCTACATGTAGTTGACATTGTTCTAAAGCCATGGCGCCAAGGAAAACGACTTAGGACGTCGTAGTGCATTGAGAGTGGTAGGACTAGACCAATGGTAACCTGCGCAGGTTCGTGGAACAACGTGATTTACATGTAAGGTCTTTATTAGGCCTCAAAAGGCCATATTACAGCATTTAGATTCATGTGCACGTAGTTGACAGTGTTCTAAAGCCATGACGCCAAGGAAAACGACTTAGGACGTCGTAGTTCATTGAGAGTGGAAGGACTAGACCGATGGTAACCTGCGCAGGCACGTGGAACAACGTGATTTACATGTTAGGCCTTTATTAGGCCTCAAAAGGCCATATCACAGACTTTAGAGGCATGTGCACGTAGTTGACGGCGTTCTAAAGCCATGGCGCCAAGGAAAACGACTTGGACGTCGTAGTGCATTGAGAGTGGACTGAATAGACCGATGGTACCAGCGCAGGCACGTGGAACCAACGTGATTTACGTGTAAGGCCTTTATTAGGCGGCAAAAGGCCATGTTACAGCCTTTACAGACTTGTCATATAGTTGTCAGTGTTCTAAAGCCATGGCGCCAAGGAAAACGACTTAGGACGTCGTAAGTCCATTGAGTGGAAGGTCTAGACCGTTGGTAACCTGCGCAGGCACGTGGAACCACGTGATTTACGTGTAAGGCCTTTATTAGGGCGCAAAGGCCATTTTACGGCCTTACGGCCGTGTGCACGTAGTTGACATAGTTCTAAAACCATGGCGCTAAGGAAAACGACTTAGGACGTCGTAGTCCATGAAGAGTGAAGGGAATAGACCGATGGACACCTGAGCAGGCACGTAGAACCACGTGTTTACGTGTAAGGCCTTTTTAGGGCGGCAAAAGTCCATATTACAGACTTTAGAGGCATGTGCACGTAGTTGACGGCGTTCTAAAACCATGGCGCAAAGAAAAACGACTTAAGACGTCGTAGTCCATTGAGAGTGGAAGGAATAGACCGATGGTAACCAGCGCAGGCACGTGGAACCGCGTTTTTACGTGTAAGGCCTTTATTAGGCGGCAAAAAGCCATTTTACAGCCTTTAGAGGCATGTGCACGTAGTTGACGGCGTTCTAAAAGCCATGGCGCCCAAGGAAACTACTTAGGACGTCGTAGCTCCATTGAGAGTGGAAGGAATAGACCGATGGTAACCAGCGCAGGCACGTGGAACCACATGATTTACGTGTAAGGCCTTTATTAGGCGGCAAAGGCCATATTACAAGCCTTTACAGGCCTGTACATGTAGTTGACATTGTTCTAAGCCATGGCGCCAAGGAAAACGACTTAGGACGTCGTAGTGCATTGAGAGTGGTAGGACTAGACCAATGGTAACCTGCGCAGGATCGTGGAACAACGTGATTTACATGTAAGGTCTTTATTAGGCCTCAAAATGCCATATTACAGCATTTAAGATTCATGTGCACGTAGTTGAATCGGCGTTCTAAAGCCATGGCGCCAAGGAAAACCGACTTAGGACGTCCGTAGTCCATTGAGAGTGGAAGGACTAGACCGTTGGTCACCTGCGCAGGCACGTGGAACAACGTGATTTACATGTTAGGGCCTTTATTAGGCCGCAAAAGGCCATATTACAGCCTTTAAGAGGCATGTGGAGTAGTTGACAGTGTTCTAAAGCCATGACGCCAAGGAAAACGACTTAGGACGTCGTAGTTCATTGAGAGTGGAAGGACTAGACCGATTGTAACCAGCGCAGGCACGTGGAACACATGATTACATGTTAGGCCTTTATTAGGCCGCAAAAGGCCATATTACAGACTTTAGAGGCATGTGCACGTAGTTGACGGCGTTTCTAAACCATGGCGCAAGGAAAACGACTTAGACGTCGTAGTCCATTGAGAGTGGAAGGAATAGACCGATGGTAACCAGCGCAGGCACGTGGAACCACGTTTTTTTACGTGTAAGGCCTTTATTAGGCGGCAAAAGGCCCATATTACAGCCTTAGAGCATGTGCACGTAGTTGACGGCCTTCTAAAGCCATGAGCCAAGGAAAACGACTTAAGGACGTCGTAGTCCCATTGAGAGTGGAAGGAATAGACCGATGGTAACCGCGCAGGCACGTGGAACCACATGATTTACGTGTTAGGCCTTTATTAGGCGGCAAAAGGCCATATTACAGCCTTTACAGGCCTGTGACATGTAGTTGACAGTGTTCTAAACGCCATGGCGCCAAGGAAAACGACTTAGGACGTCGTAGTTCATTGAGAGTGGAAGGACCAGACCGTTGATAACCTGCGCAGGCACGTGGAACCACGTGATTAACGTGTAAGGCCTTTATTAGGCGGTAAAATGCCATTTTACGGCCTTTACGGCCCTGTGCACGTAGTTGACAGTGTTCTAAAGTCATGGCGCTAAGGAAAACGACTTAGGACGTCGTAGTCCATGAAGAGTGAAGGGAATAGACCGATGGACACATGCGCAGGCACGTGGAACCACGTGATTTACGTGTAAGACCCTTCTTAGGCGGCAAAAGGCCATATTACAGACTTTAGAGGCATGTGCACGTAGTTGACGGCGTTCTAAAACCATGGCGCAAAGGAAAACGACTTAAGACGTCGTAGTCCATTGAGAGTGGAAGGAATAGACCGATGGTAACCAGCGCAGGCACGTGGAACCGCCTTTTTTTACGTGTAAGGCCTTTATTAGGCGGCAAAAAGCCATATTACAGCCTTCAGAGGCATGTGCACGTAGTTGACTGCGTTCTAAAGCCATGGCGCCAAGGAAAACGACTTAGGACGTCGTAGTCCATTGAGAGTGAAAGGAATAGACCGATAGTAACCAGCGCAGGCACGTGGAACCACATGATTTACGTGTAAGGCCTTTATTAGGCGGCAAAAGGCCATATTACAGCCTTTACAGGCCTGACATGTAGTTGACAGTGTTCTAAAGCCATGGCGCCAAGGAAAACGACTTAGGACGTCGTAGTCCATTGAGGGTGGAAGGACTAGACCGTTGATAACCTGCGCAGGCACGTGGAACCACGTGATTAACGTGTAAGGCCTTTATTAGGCGGTAAAATGCCATTTTACGGCCTTTACGGCCCTGTGCACGTAGTTGACAGTGTTCTAAAGTCATGGCGCTAAGGAAAACGACTTAGGACGTCGTAGTCCATGAAGAGTGAAGGGAATAGACCGATGGACACATGGGCAGGCACGTGGAACCACGTGATTTACGTGTAAGACCATTCTTAGGCGGCAAAAGGCCATATTACACACTTTAGAGGCATGTGCACGTAGTTGACGGCGTTCTAAAACCATGGCGCCAAGGGAAAACGACTTAAGACGTCGTAGTCCATTGAGAGTGGAAGGAATAGACCGATGGTAACCAGCGCAGGCACGTGGAACCACGTGATTTACGTGTAAGGCCTTTATTAAGGCGGCAAAAAGGCCATATTACAAGCCTTTACAGGCATGTACACGTAGTTGACATTGTTTCTAAAGCCATGGCGCCAAGGAAAAACGACTTAGGACGTCGTAGTGCATTGAGAGTGGAAGGACTAGACCAATGGTAACCTGCGCAGGCACGTGGAACACGTGATTTACATGTAAGGTCTTTATTAGGCCTCAAAAGGCCATATTACAGCATTTAGATTCATTGTGCACGTAGTTGACAGCGGTTCTAAAGCCATGGCGCCAAGGAAAACGACTTAGGACGTCGTAGTCCATTGAGAGTGGAAGGAATAGACCGTTGGTACACATGCGCAGGCACGTGGAACCACGTGATTAACATGTTAGGCCTTTATTAGACCGCAAAAGGCCATATTACAGCCTTTAGAGGCATGTGGAAGTAGTTGACAGTGTTCTAAAGCCATGACGCCAAGGAAAACGACTTAGGACGTTGTAGTTCATTGAGAGTGGAAGGAATAGTCCGATGGTAACCTGCGCACGCACGTGGAACAACGTGATTTACATGTTAGGCCTTTATTAGGCCTCAAAAGGCCATATCACAGACTTTAGAGGCATGTGCACGTAGTTGACGGCGTTCTAAAGCCATGGCGCAAAGGAAAACGACTTAGGACGTCGTAGTGCATTGAGAGTGGTAGGACTAGACCGTTGGTCACCTGCGCAGGCACGTGAAACAACGTGATTTACATGTTAGGCCTTTATTAGGCCGCAAAAGGCCATATTACAGCCTTTACAGGCCTGTACATGTAGTTGACAGTGTTCTAAAGCCATGGCGCTAAGGAAAACGACTTAGGACGTCGTAGTCCATGAAGAGTGAAGGGAATAGACCGATGGACACCTGCGCAGGCACGTGGAACCACGTGATTTACGTGTAAGGCCTTTATTAGGCGGCAAAAGGCCATATTACAGACTTTAGAGGCATGTGCACGTAGTTGACGGCGTTCTAAAACCATGGCGCAAAGGAAAACGACTTAGCACGTCGTAGTTCATTGAGAGTGGAAGTACTAGTCCGATGGTAACCTGCGCACGCACGTGGAACAACGTGATTTACATGTTAGGCCTTTATTAGGCCTCAAAAGGCCATATCACAGACTTTAGAGGCATGTGCACGTAGTTGACGGCGTTCTAAAGCCATGGCGCAAAGGAAAACGACTTAGAACGTCGTAGTGCATTGAGAGTGGTAGGACTAGACCGTTGGTCACCTGCGCAGGCACGTGGAACAACGTGATTTACATGTTAGGCCTTTATTAGGCCGCAAAATGCCATATTACAGCCTTTACAGGCCTGCACATGTAGTTGACAGTGTTCTAAAACCATGACGCTAAGGAAAACGACTTAGGACGTCGTAGTCCATGAGAGTGAAGGGAATAGACCGATGGAACCTGCGCAGGCACGTGGAACCACGTGATTTACGTGTAAGGCTTTATTAGGCGGCAAAAGGCCATATTACAGACTTTAGAGGCATGTGCACGTAGTTGACGGCGTTTCTAAAACCATGGCGCAAAGGAAACGACTTAAGACGTCGTAGTTCCATTGAGAGTGGAGGAATAGACCGATGGATACCAGCGCAGGCACGTGGAACCGCCGTTTTTTACGTGTAAGGCCTTTATTAGGCGGCAAAAGCCATTATTACAGCCTTTAGAGGCCTGTGCACTAGTTGACTGCGTTCTAAAGCCATGGCCGCTCAAGGAAAACGACTTAGGACGTCTAAGTCCATTGAGAGTGGAAGGGAATAGACCGATGTGTACACCAGCGCAGGCACGTGGAACCACATGATTTACGTGTAAGGCCTTTATTAGGCGGCAAAAGGCCATATTACAGCCTTTACAGGCCTGACATGTAGTTGACAGTGTTCTAAAGCCATGGCGCCAAGGAAAACGACTTAGGACGTCGTAGTCCATTGAGGGTGGAAGGACTAGACCGTTGGTAACTTGCGCAGGCACGTGGAACCACGTGATTAACGTGTAAGGCCTTTATTAGGCGGTAAAAGGCCATTTTACGGCCTTGACGGCCCTGTGCACGTAGTTGACAGTGTTCTAAAGTCATGGCGCTAAGGAAAACGACTTAGGACGTTGTAGTTCATGAAGAGTGAAGGGAATAGACCGATGGACACATGCGCAGGCACGTGGAACCACGTGATTTACGTGTAAGACCATTCTTAGGCGGCAAAAGGCCATATTACAGACTTTAGAGGCCTGTGCACGTAGTTGACGGGTTCTAAAACCATGGCGCCAAGGAAAACGACTTAAGAAGTCGTAGTCCATTGAGAGTGGAAGGAATAGACCGATGGTAACCTGCGCAGGCACGTGGAACCACATGATTTACGTGTAAGGCCTTTATTAGGCGGCAAAAGGCCATATTACAGCCTTTACAGGCCTGTACATGTAGTTGACATTGTTCTAAAGCCATGGCGCCAAGGAAAGGGACTTAGGACGTCGTAGTGCATTGAGAGTGGTAGGACTAGACCAATGGTAACCTGCGCAGGTTCGTAGAACAACGTGATTTACATGTAAGGTCTTTATTAGGCCTCAAAAGGCCATATTACAGCATTTAGATTCATGTGCACGTAGTTGAAAGCGTTCTAAAGCCATGGCGCCAAGGAAAACGACTTAGGACGTCGTAGTCCATTGAGAGTGGAAGGAATAGACCGTTGGTCAATGGCACAGGCCCGTGGAACAACGTGATTAACATGTTAGGCCTTTATTAGACCGCAAAAAGCCATATTACAGCCTTTAGAGGCATGTGGAAGTAGTTGACATTGTTCTAAAGCCATGACGCCAAGGAAAACGACTTAGGACGTCGTAGTTCATTGAGAGTGGAAGGACTAGTCCGATGGTAACCTGCGCACGCACGTGGAACAACGTGATTTACATGTTAGGCCTTTATTAGGCCTCAAAAGGCCATATCACAGACTTTAGAGGCATGTGCACGTAGTTGACGTCGTTCTAAAGCCATGGCGCAAAGGAAAACGACTTAGGACGTCGTAGAGCATTGAGAGTGGTAGGACTAGACCAATGGTAACCTGCGCAGGATCGTGGAACAACGTGATTTACATGTAAGGTCTTTATTAGGCCTCAAAATGCCATATTACAGCATTTAGATTCATGTGCACGTAGTTGACGGCGTTCTAAAGCCATGGCGCCAAGGAAAACGACTTAGGACGTCGTAGTCCATTGAGAGTGGAAGGACTAGACCGTTGGTCACCTGCGCAGGCACGTGGAACAACGTGATTTACATGTTAGACCTTTATTAGGCCGCAAAAGGTCATATTACAGCCATTAGAGGCATGTGGAGGTAGTTGACAGTGTTCTTAAGCCATGACGCCAAGGAAAACGACTTAGGACGTCGTAGTTCATTGAGAGTGGAAGGACTAGACCGATGGTAACCTGCGCAGGCACGTGGAACCACATGATTGACGTGTAAGGCCTTTATTAGGCGGCAAAAGGCCATATTAAAGCGTTTACAGGCCTGTACATGTAGTTGACATTGTTCTAAAGCCATGGCGCCAAGGAAAACGACTTAGGACGTCGTAGTGCATTGAGAGTGGACGGAATAGACCGATGGTAACCTGCGCAGGCACGTGGAACCACGTGATTTACGTGTAAGGCCTTTATTAGGCGGCAAAAGGCCATTTTACGGACTTTACGGCCCTGTGCACGTAGTTGATAGTGTTCTAAAGCCATGGTGCTAAAGAAAACGACTTAGGACGTCGTAGTCCATGAAAAGTGAAGGGAATAGACCAATGGACACCTGTGCAGGCACGTGGAACCACGTGATTTACGTGTAAGGCCTTTATTAGGCGGCAAAAGGCCATATTACAGCCTTTAGAGGCATGTGCACGTAGTTGACGGCGTTCTAAAGCCATGGCGCCAAGGAAAACGACTTAGGACGTCGTAGTCCATTGAGAGTGGAAGGACTAGACCGTTGGTAACCTGCGCAGGCACGTGGAACAACGTGATTTACATGTTAGGCCTTTATTAGGCCGCAAAAGGCCATATTACAGCCTTTAGAGGCATGTGGACGTAGTTGACAGTGTTCTAAAGCCATGGCGCCAAGGAAAACGACTTAGGACGTCGTAGTGCATTGAGAATGGATGGACTAGACCAATGGTAACCTGCGCAGGCACGTGGAACAACGTGATCTACATGTAAGGCCTTTAGTAGGCCTCAAGAGGTCATATTACAGCCTTTAGAGGCATGTGCACGTAGTTGACGCGTTCTAAAGCCATGGCGCCAAGGAAAACGACTTAGGACGTCGTAGTCCATTGAGAGTGAAAGGAATAGACCGATGGTAACCAGAGCAGGCACGTGAAACCACATGATTTACGTGTAAGGCCTTTATTAGGCGGCAAAAGGCCATATTACAGCCTTTACAGGCCTGACATGTAGTTGACAGTGTTCTAAAGCCATGGCGCCAAGGAAAACGACTTAGGACGTCGTAGTCCATGAAGAGTGGAGGGAATAGACCGATGGACACCTGCGCAGGCACGTGGAACCACGTGATTTACGTGTAGGCCTTTATTAGGCGGCAAAAGGCCATATTACAGACTTTAGAGGCATGTGCACGTAGTTGACGGCGTTCTAAAACCATGACGCAAAGGAAAACGACTTAAGACGTCGTAGTCCATTGAGAGTGGAAGGAATAGACCGATGGTAACCAGCGCAGGCACGTGGAACCGCCTTTTTTTACGTGTAAGGCCTTTATTAGGCGGCAAAAAGCCATATTACAGCCTTCAGAGGCATGTGCACGTAGTTGACGGGGTTCTAAAACCATGGCGCCAAGGAAAACGACTTAAGACGTCGTAGTCCATTGAGAGTGGAAGGAATAGACCGATGGTAACCTGCGCAGGCACGTGGAACCACATGATTTACGTGTAAGGCCTTTATTAGGCGGCAAAAGGCCATATTACAGCCTTTACAGGCCTGTACATGTAGTTGACATTGTTCTAAAGCCATGGCGCCAAGGAAAGGGACTTAGGACGTCGTAGTGCATTGAGAGTGGTAGGACTAGACCAATGGTAACCTGCGCAGGTTCGTAGAACAACGTGATTTACATGTAAGGTCTTTATTAGGCCTCAAAAGGCCATATTACAGCATTTAGATTCATGTGCACGTAGTTGACAGCGTTCTAAAGCCATGGCGCCAAGGAAAACAACTTAGGACGTCGTAGTCCATTGAGAGTGGAAGGAATAGACCGTTGGTCAATGGCACAGGCCCGTGGAACAACGTGATTAACATGTTAGGCCTTTATTAGACCGCAAAAAGCCATATTACAGCCTTTAGAGGCATGTGGAAGTAGTTGACATTGTTCTAAAGCCATGACGCCAAGGAAAACGACTTAGGACGTCGTAGTTCATTGAGAGTGGAAGGACTAGTCCGATGGTAACCTGCGCACGCACGTGGAACAACGTGATTTACATGTTAGGCCTTTATTAGGCCTCAAAAGGCCATATCACAGACTTTAGAAGCATGTGCACGTAGTTGACGTCGTTCTAAAGCCATGGCGCAAAGGAAAACGATTTAGGACGTCGTAGAGCATTGAGAGTGGTAGGACTAGACCAATGGTAACCTGCGCAGGATCGTGGAACAACGTGATTTACATGTAAGGTCCTTATTAGGCCTCAAAATGCCATATTACAGCATTTAGATTCATGTGCACGTAGTTGACGGCGTTCTAAAGCCATGGCGCCAAGGAAAACGACTTAGGACGTCGTAGTCCATTGAGAGTGGAAGGACTAGACCGTTGGTCACCTGCGCAGGCACGTGGAACAACGTGATTTACATGTTAGGCTTTTATTAGGCCGCAAAAGGTCATATTACAGCCATTAGAGGCATGTGGGGGTAGTTGACAGTGTTCTTAAGCCATGACGCCAAGGAAAACGACTTAGGACGTCGTAGTTCATTGAGAGTGGAAGGACTAGACCGATGGTAACCTGCGCAGGCACGTGGAACCACATGATTTACGTGTAAGGCCTTTATTAGGCGGCAAAAGGCCATATTAAAGCGTTTACAGGCCTGTACATGTAGTTGACATTGTTCTAAAGCCATGGCGCCAAGGAAAACGGCTTAGGACGTCGTAGTGCATTGAGAGTGGACGGAATAGACCGATGGTAACCTGCGCAGGCACGTGGAACCACGTGATTTACGTGTAAGGCCTTTATTAGGCGGCAAAAGGCCATTTTACGGACTTTACGGCCCTGTGCACGTAGTTGACAGTGTTCTAAAGCCATGGTGCTAAAGAAAACGACTTAGGACGTCGTAGTCCATGAAAAGTGAAGGGAATAGACCAATGGACACCTGTGCAGGCACGTGGAACCACGTGATTTACGTGTAAGGCCTTTATTAGGCGGCAAAAGGCCATATTACAGCCTTTAGAGGCATGTCCACGTAGTTGACGGCGTTCTAAAGCCATGGCGCCAAGGAAAACGACTTAGGACGTCGTAGTCCATTGAGAGAGGAAGGAATAGACCGATGGTAACCAGCGCAGGCACGTGGAACCACATGATTTACGTGTAAGGCCTTTATTAGGCGGCAAAAGGCCATATTAAAGCGTTTACAGGCCTGTACATGTAGTTGACATTGTTCTAAAGCCATGGCGCCAAGGAAAACGACTTAGGACGTCGTAGTGCATTGAGAGAGGAGCACTAGACCAATGGTAACCTTCGCAGGATCATGGAACAACGTGATTTACATGTAAGGTCTTTATTAGGCATCAAAAGGCCATATTACAGCATTTAGATTCATGTGCACGTAGTTGACGGCGTTCTAAAGCCATGGCGCCAAGGAAAACGACTTAGGACGTCGTAGTCCATTGAGAGTGGAAGGACTAGACCGTTGGTAACCTGCGCAGGCACGTGGAACAACGTGATTTACATGTTAGGCCTTTATTAGGCCGCAAAAGGCCATATTACAGCCTTTAGAGGCATGTGGACGTAGTTGACAGTGTTCTAAAGCCATGGCGCCAAGGAAAACGACTTAGGACGTCGTAGTGCATTGAGAGTGGATGGACTAGACCAATGGTAACCTGCGCAGGCACGTGGAACAACGTGATTTACATGTAAGGCCTTTAGTAGGCCTCAAGAGGTCATATTACAGCCTTTAGAGGCATGTGCACGTAGTTGACGCGTTCTAAAGCCATGGCGCCAAGGAAAACGACTTAGGACGTCGTAGTCCATTGAGAGTGAAAGGAATAGACCGATGGTAACCAGAGCAGGCACGTGAAACCACGTGATTTACATGTAAGGCCTTTATTAGGCGGCAAAAGGCCATATTACAGCCTTTACAGGCCTGTACATGTAGTTGACAGTGTTCTAAAGCCCAGGCGCCAAGGAAAACGACTTAGGACGTCGTAGTCCATTGAGTGGAAGGTCTAGACAGTTGGTAACCTGCGCAGGCATGTGGAACAACGTGATTTACGTGTAAGGCCTTTATTAGGCGGCAAAAGGCCATTTTACGGCATTTACGGCCCTGTACACGTAGTTGACAGTGTTCTAAAGCCATGGCGCTAAAGAAAACAACTTAGGACGTCGTAGTCCATGAAGAGTGAAGGGAATAGACCGATGGACACCTGCGCAGGCACGTGGAACCACGTGATTTACGTGTAAGGCCTTTATTAGGCGGCAAAAGGCCATATTACAGACTTTAGAGGTCTGTGCACGTAGTTGACGGCGTTCTAAAACCATGGCGCCAAGGAAAACGACTTAAGACGTCGTAGTCCATTGAGAGTGGAAGGAATAGACCGATGGTAACCAGCGCAGGCACGTGGAACCACGTTTTTTACGTGTAAGGCCTTTATTAGGCGGCAAAAGGCCATATTACAGCCTTTACAGGCCTGTACATGTAGTTGACATTGTTCTAAAGTCATGGCGCCAAGGAAAACGACTTAGAACGTCGTAGTGCCTTGAGAGTGGATGGACTAGACCAATGGTAACCTGCGCAGGCACGTGGAACCACGTGATTTACGTGTAAGGCCTTTATTAGGCGGCAAAAGGCCATATTACAGACTTTAGAGGCCTGTGCACGTAGTTGACGGCGTTCTAAAGCCATTGCGCCAAGGAAAACGACTTACGACGTCGTAGTCCATTGAGAGTGAAAGGAATAGACCGATGGTAACCAGCGCAGGCACGTGGAACCACGTTTTTTTGCGTGTAGGGCCTTTATTAGGAGGCAAAAAGCCATATTACAGCCTTTAGAGGCATGTGCACGTAGTTGACAGTGTTCTAAAGCCATGGCGCCAAGGAAAACGACTTAGACGTCGTAGTTTATTGAGAGTGGAAGGACTAGACCGATGGTAACCTGCGCAGGCACGTGGAACAACGTGATTTACATGGTATGCCTTTATTAGGCGGCAAAAAGCATATTACAGAATTTAGAGGCCTGTGCACGTAATTGACGGCGTTCTAAAACCATGGCGCCAAGGAAAAGGACTTAAGACGTCGTAATCCATTGAGAGTGGAAGAATAAACCGATGGTAACCAGCGCAGGCACGTGGAACCACGTTTTTTAACGTGTAAGGCCTTTATTAGGCGGCAAAAGGCCATATTACAGCCTTTAGGGATGTGCACGTAGTTGACGGCGTTCTAATGCCATGGCGCCAAGGAAAACGACTTAGGACGTCGTAGTCCATTGAGAGTGGAAGGAATAGACCGATGGTAACCAGCGCAGGCACGTGGAAGCACATGATTTACGTGTAAGGCCTTTATTAGGCGGCAAAAGGCCATATTACAGCCTTTACAGGCCTGTACATGTAGTTGACATTGTTCTAAAGCCATGGCGCCAAGGAAAACGACTTAGGACGTCGTAGTGCATTGAGAGTGGATGGACTAGACGAATGGAAACCTGCGCAGGCACGTGGAACAACGTGATTTACATCAAAGGCCTTTATTAGGCGGCAAAAGGCCATTTTACGGCCTCTACGGCCCTGTGCACGTAGTTGACAGTGTTCTAAAGCCATGGCGCTAAGGAAAACGACTTAGGACGTCGTAGTCCATGAAGAGTGAAGGGAATAGACTGATGGACACCTGCGCAGGCACGTGGAACCACGTGATTTACGTGTAAGGCCTTTATTAGGCGGCAAAAGGCCATATTACAGACTTTAGAGGCCTGTGCACGTAGTTGACGGCGTTCTAAAACCATGGCGCCAAGGAAAACGACTTAAGACGTCGTAGTCCATTGAGAGTGGAAGGAATAGACCGATGGTAACCTGCGCAGGCACGTGGAACCACGTGATTTACGTGTAAGGCCTTTATTAGGCGGCAAAAGGCCATATTACAGCCTTTACAGGACTGTGCACGTAGTTGACAGTGTTCTAAAGCCATGGCGCCAAGGAAAACGACTTAAGACGTCGTAGTCCATTGAGAGTGGAAGGAATAGACCGATGGTAACCAGCGCAGGCACGTGGAACCACGTTTTTTTACGTGTAAGGCCTTTCTTAGGCGGCAAAAGGCCATATTACAGCCTTTAGAGGCATGTGCACGTAGTTGACGACGTTCTAAAGCCATGGCGCCAAGGAAAACGACTTAGAACGTCGCAGTACATTGAGAGTGGCAGGACTAGACCGTTGGTAACCTGCGCAGGCACGTGGAACCACGTGATTTACGTGTAAGGCCTTTATTAGGCGGCAAAAGGCCATATTACAGCCTTTACAGGCCTGTGCACGTAGTTGACAGTGTTCTAAAGCCATGGCGCCAAGGAAAACGACTTAGGACGTCGTAGTCCATTGAGAGTGGAAGGACTAGACCGTTGGTAACCTGCGCAGGCACGTGGAACCACTTGATTTACGTGTAAGGCCTTTATTACGCGGCAAAAGTCATATTACGGCCTTTACAGGCCTGTGCACGTAGTTGACAGTGTTCTAAAGTCATGGTGCGAAGGAAAACGACTTATGACGTCGTAGTTCATTGAGAGTGGAAGGACTAGACCGATGGTAACCTGCGCAGGCACGTGTAACAACGTGATTTACATGTTAGGCCTTTATTAGGCGGCAAAAGGCCATATTACAGAATTTAGAGGCCTATGCACGTAGTTGACGGCGTTCTAAACCATGGCGCTAAGGAAAACGACTTAAGACGTCGTAGTGCATTGAGAGTGGATGGACTTGACCAATGGTAACCTGCGCAGACACGTGTAACAACGTGATTTACATGTAAGGCCTTTAGTAGGCGTCAAAGGGCCATATTACAACCTTTAGAGGCATGTGCACGTAGTTGACGGCGTTCTAAATTATGGCGCCAAGGAAAACGACTTAGGACGTCGTAGTCCATTGAGAGTGGAAGGAATAGACCGATGGTAACCAGCGCAGGCACGTGGAAGCACATGATTTACGTGTAAGGCCTTTATTAGGCGGCAAAAGGCCATATTACAGCCTTTACAGGCCTGTACATGTAGTGGACATTGTTCTAAAGCCATGGCGCCAAGGAAAACGACTTAGGACGTCGTAGTGCATTGAGAGTGGATGGACTAGACGAATGGAAGCCTGCGCAGGCACGTGGAACAACGTGATTTACATCAAAGGCCTTTATTAGGCGGCAAAAGGCCATTTTACGGCCTCTACGGCCCTGTGCACGTAGTTGACAGTGTTCTAAAGCCATGGCGCTAAGGAAAACGACTTAGGACGTCGTAGTCCATGAAGAGTGAAGGGAATAGACTGATGGACACCTGCGCAGGCACGTGGAACCACGTCATTTACGTGTAAGGCCTTTATTAGGCGGCAAAAGGCCATATTACAGACTTTAGAGGCCTGTGCACGTAGTTGACGGCGTTCTAAAACCATGGCGGCAAGGAAAACGACTTAAGACGTCGTAGTCCATTGAGAGTGGAAGGAATAGACCGATGGTAACCTGCGCAGGCACGTGGAACCACGTGATTTACGTGTAAGGCCTTTATTAGGCGGCAAAAGGCCATATTACAGCCTTTACAGGCCTGTGCACGTAGCTGACAGTGTTCTAAAGCCATGGCGCCAAGGAAAACAACTTAAGACGTCGTAGTCCATTGAGAGTGGAAGGAATAGACCGATGGTAACCAGCGCAGGCACGTGGAACCACGTTTTTTTACGTGTAAGGCCTTTATTAGGCGGCAAAAGGCCATATTACAGCCTTTAGAGGCATGTGCACGTATTTGACGACGTTCTAAAGCCATGGCGCCAAGGAAAACCCTTAGGACGTCGTAGTCCATTGAGAGTGGCAGGACTAGACTGTTGGTAACCTGCGCAGGCACGTGGAACCACGTGATCTACGTGTAAGGCCTTTATTAGGCGGCAAAAGGCCATATTACAGCCTTTACAGGACTGTGCACGTAGTTGACAGTGTTCTAAAGCCATGGCGCCAAGGAAAACGACTTAGCACGTCGTAGTCCATTGAGAGTGGAAGGACTAGACCGTTGGTAACCTGCGCAGGCACGTGGAACCACTTGATTTACGTGTAAGGCCTTTATTACGCGGCAAAAGGTCATATTACGGCCTTTACAGGCCAGTGCACGTAGTTGACAGTGTTCTAAAGCCATGGCGCGAAGGAAAGCGACTTATGACGTCGTAGTTCATTGAGAGTGGAAGGACTAGACCGATGGGAACCTGCGCAGGCACGTGGAACAACGTGATTTACATGTTAGGCCTTTATTAGGCGGCAAAAGGCCATATTACAGAATTTAGAGGCCTATGCACGTAGTTGACGGCGTTCTAAAACCATGGCGCTAAGGAAAACGAATTAAGACGTCGTAGTGCATTGAGAGTGTTTGGACTAGACCAATGGTAACCTGCGCAGGATCGTGGAACAACGTGATTTACATGTAAGGTCCTTATTAGGCCTCAAAAGGCCATATTACAGCATTTAGATTCATGTGCACGTAGTTGACGGCGTTCTAAAGCCATGGCGCCAAGGAAAACGGCTTAGGACATCGTAGTCCATTGAGAGTGGAAGGACTAGACCGTTGGTCACCTGCGCAGGCACGTGGAACACCGTGATTTACATGTTAGGCCATTATTAGGCCGCAAAAGGCCATATTACAGCATTTAGAGGCATGTGCACGTAGTTGACGGCGTTCTAAATCCATGGCGCCAAGGAAAACGACTTAGGACGTCGTAGTCCATTGAGAGTGGAAGCAATAGACCGATGGTAACCAGCGCAGGCACGTGGAACCACATGATTTACGTGTAAGGCCTCTATTATGCGGCAAAAGGCCATATTACAGCCTTTACAGGCTTGCATATGTAATATGTAGTTGACATTGTTCTAAAGCCATGGCGTCAAGGAAAACGACTTAGAACGTCGTCCTGCATTGAGAGATTTGGGAGTAGACCAATGTAACGGTTACTTGCCAGGGATCGTGA
>JASGCC010003686.1:0-22941 GCA_030067915.1 Hydractinia echinata | reverse complement strand
ATCAGGAAGGATTTAGTGTCAGCAACAATTAATGATGTTATAGTAGTGTAGAGCAATGAGACTCTTCAATTGGTGTGGTTGAGAGGTTGGGGTTTCCTGATAGGTTTTGGATTGAGTTAGGGGTGAATCCGACGGTTTTAAAGCATAAGTGTTGGAATAAAGGGAAAGTGATCAAGGAATTGACCTTAGCAGTAAAGATTAATATGGGCTGGAACGCAATTTTACGATTAACGTCATCTTCTAGTGTTTTTAAAAAAGAGATTAAATAAATAAAAAAAGAAGTCCGGGTTTACGAAGATTTGAATCGGATGCTGACATAAGTCCAGGAGTAAGTAAAATACACTTTAGGATCGAAGTCGAACGCAGATGTGGGAATTTGAACATGAGGGGCCAGAGAATATTGAGTATGGTAGAAAATGGATGTCTAATTTCTGTACACGTCCTAACCTCTTAATGGAAACTCTTAGAGAAATATAATTGGAAATGTTTGAATGTAACTTTAAGAGTTGGGTAGATTAAGTGGAAATTAAGTATATTAGTTGTGATTACATTCAGTGTAAGGTCACTGAACGGGCTTTACGATTGGATTGAATATCATAATGATAATCAAGTGGGCAGCTAGTCCTGGGCATGAGATCATTTAATCTCAGGGATCCTGGTGTGTGTTCCGAAGTCAGTTGGGGGCCGCTTTCTCTTACGATAGTCTTTCTTAGTTGATTTGCCTCCAATTTACTAAGGTGGAATAAAGCTTCACTTCCTAAAGGTGTGTGTTAAATCAGGTGAAAAAGATTTAGAAGAAAGAATGATAACGTTCCAAGGGATAGGTCCTAGGTTATTTAAGATAAATCAATCTTTTCTGTGTAATCGGTGAGATTTTCATGCAAATCTGGAACAAGCAAGTTAAAATCAGAAGTTCTAAAATAGCCAAAACAGAAGAGGTAGTCCTCCAGACCGGAATTTGGAAATCGGATGACTGAGATTTTAAAGTAGAGTGTAACATTACACATAAAAGTCGAAACCGTGATGATCGGAGAGGAGAATAGAGTGGATTATAGATACACTGCGGATATGAGGATTTATGGAGAAAGATAGACACGTACATATCGTGATGGTATGTACTATTTTTAAACCAGTTCAAAAAATTTATAATATTTATGGAATAGTAACATGTGTGACCCTGTCAGTCAGTAACAATTTACAATGTGGGAGGTAAGTAAAGTGGAATTTTAAGTTAATTTTAAGTGTGTTCAATGAGCGTGTTAAGGTCAAGAAGTAAGTGAGCCAAAATATAATGAATTAGTGGTAGTATAGTGGTGAGAGAGACTTTAATAATTAGGTGATGGGTGGAAGTTTGGGGTTTTTGATAGTTTTGGATTGATTAAAGGCTGAAAATCGAATGCTTTTAAATATGCTGAATAAAGGCGACTAAATTTTTGAGACCAGCAAATGATTGAGAATTAATATAAGGTCTGAGGTAACATTTTGAGATAAACTTAATTCATTTAGGTCATGGATTTTAAAAAAAGATAATTTAAGATACAGTGAAAAGAGATAAGTACAGTTCATTAGGGTTTGATATCGGCATTGCTGAATTGCAAAGTAAGGAGTGTAAACAAATAAAAACTATAAAGAAATACTGGGACTAACGCGACAATATTTCGATGTGGGGAATCTTTGTAAGAAGCCAGAGAAGAGCGGTGAGAAGATAACGGCATCTAATTCAGTGA
Organism: Hydractinia echinata; assembly: GCA_030067915.1. Taxonomy (NCBI): domain Eukaryota; kingdom Metazoa; phylum Cnidaria; class Hydrozoa; order Anthoathecata; family Hydractiniidae; genus Hydractinia; species Hydractinia echinata. The sequence goes on along the minus strand of JASGCC010003686.1, from coordinate 21,214 downwards.
AAGGTATAAACTATAGGAGATTAGTTTATGTAAAAGGATCTACAATTTTATGAAAGCGATCATGCTGAACATGTTTCAGAGGTAAATTTTAACGAGAAGAAAGTGGGATTAAAAGATATCAGTTGGAATTTTATAGGTACTTACGTGTTGTTAATTAAAGCGTGTCAGCACAGTCACACAGAGACAGAGATTTATGTAGATTCTAGACTAAATAAATGAAAAATAAGTGCTAGTGTCGGATATAAGACGCATCTATACTATTAATGTTACGTCAATTAATTAAAGAAAGAAACAAATAATTTATAAATATGTGGTAAATGAAAAAACCTCTTATCTAAAAACAGTATTATATAAAGTTAAGATATCAAAAGGCAGTGGCTGTTAAAAACCAAACCAAAAAAGATATTATAGACGTCTTATAGAGTATAAACAAGAGATAATTGAAACAGCGTGGTTACAAAATTCAAAACATAAAAATCTGCTATACTTCATGTGCTTGTAATTAATACATACCCAGTCATTTTGTTATTAAATTCGGAATGTAGTTAGTAGTAAGGACACACCCGACCTTAGCTCTCTCCCTGCGCGAGAGGTTTAGCTAGGCTACGTGATTGCTGGCTTAAAAACAATCTAATAAACAATTAAACCAAACTAAAGGGTGAAAAATGACGAAATGTGAGAAAGTGAAGGGTGGGGAAGAAGAAAATAAGCGGTTAGCAGAACAAAGTGAGTATCTAATGTTGAGAAGTGTTTGAAGAAGCTACGAAAGTTTCGTTTCAGATTTGTAAGGTATTTAATATTATGTTGATAGGTAATGGACTGAGTTGTGCCTTAGCTATATGAGACGGAATTATATATGTAGTTGAAAGTGATAAAAAAAAAAATCGATTTTTTTTTAAGCTTTGAACCGCAATGTGCCGTATAACACATTGCGGGCGCGTTTACTGAGTGGCGACCCGCTAACCATTTCCGTAACTATATTTCCATGAACGGAATGTATAAACCTCCAGGGTATCCTTGAGAAAGAAATAACAGAAGTAGGTGTAAGCTGGCAGATAGACGCACAAACGGCTTCAGAAAAGAGTGGTAACAGTGAAAGAAGTGAGAGGGTCAGTGTAACAAATATTCTTGAACGGACATACATAACTATCTACTGAATCTCAAGCAGATCAAAGGAAAGTTGAAATAACAAAACGTATTTTACTGGACATTATGGTGTTCTGTTTAATTTCATTTTCCGTGATTTTTCCAAGGAATAGTGAGAATTTTTATGGCCTGCGAGACCACTGTGCTACATATTTGAACTGATTTCTGGTAGGTGTTTCACGCTTGGTCTGCGTTCGTTTTTGTACAATCGAACCAAGACCAGATGAGACAGTTTAGGTTGGTGAGGGCATATTAAATTACTTGATTGGGGAATCAGCACAACAGTTTAGTGCTGAAAAGATGTACGTCGAGATGACAGGACCTAGTAATTGGGCCGTTATTTTGTAGACAAGGGGTTGTCATCTAAATGCAATTACGAAGCTTATATTTTTGTACTAATTAAATGAAATTTAACATTGTTAGAAGTCTAGGTGTCTATTAGTATTTTTTTGGTTTTGTTCTCGAGGAACTCACTTGATTATCCCTAACCTTAGTGAAAGTTGTTCGGACATTGGCTTAAACAATACCAGTAAGATTCTTGTCGCAGCAGCTATTCACACCACTACCCCCGTATATCTGAACATAAGTACGAATAACATTTGAAAGTCGTTGGTCAAGAGCGTTGCTAGCGTGAAATCGGTCCGTTTATTGCACGTAAGGGAATGGGTTTCTGAGAAACTATCGGGTTTTTCTTAAAAAGTGTGCTTCATCGGTTTGTTCGGTGTGTTTTAAAAAACAGATAACGAGAACCACATTATGGTATAAATCAACAGACTATCCTTTCTATGAATATTTCAGGAATAGCACTGAATTTGTGGAATATGATTCCTCTTACAACTTGGGGAGCACGTTTGAATGTAATCAACAACATACTTGCGATTCGGATTTGGATTAAGATTTTGCGGACATAACATCATGTGTTATACTCTAAACGATTTGAATTTATGAACCTGAAGGTTAGAAGTGTGTTTTATGTGACAAAAGAACTCTGTAAGGGGAACTCTTAGATATGTGAAATAGATATTACTAGCCCTCTATCGACACTCGAATCATTTTATATCCTTTCATAATTAAACAAAAGAGAAAGTGATCAGAAGTAATTGTATGTAGAAAGCAATATAGATATAACCAGCCTGCTACTAATCTTGCAATAATCCAGACCAATTTGAAGTAACCACTAATAGTAAGCGACCAGTGGCGTGGTGAATGGGAAATAAGTATTTCCTTCGATGTTATATAATATAGACAGTTGTGACGAGAAAAGGAGACTTCTTTGTACTTACGCACAATCTTGCTGTGGGATAGTGACTTGGAACGCACTCTACAGTACAGGATACTACTACTGAAATATGCTCTCGGAAGAAGGAGGAAGCGGATAATTACTAGATATATCAGAAATAAAGCGACATACTAGTGAATAAAAATGGCGCTTTTTCGTGAGCGAATGAAATGATTCGTTGTTTGTTGAACAAGTGCAAGTGCGCATCTAGCATGGAATACTTAAGAGAGAACTGTTCTATTACAACAGTTTTGTACTTTAATTGAACTTCTGTACTAGTATACACCGAAAACCTGTTTAGATAACAACTCTGTTGTTCCTTACCATTGCCTTCGCGTCCTCTGGCTAGGTATTGCGCTACACGGTTCATCTGTGATCCATTTTCAACTGCGGAACAACTTTTTCTTAAATTTTTTTATGGATCGGAGTAGATTGCCATATCAAACGCGGTCGCCTACGTCTCTAATCTCGCTTTCGGCTAGGGTTTTCTAACCACCCTATGCCCTCTATACTCCTCTCCTCACTGTTCCCGGGATGCCTGTCGTCCCTCCCACCCCCACTCTTTATTTATAGTCGACTACCTTTCATATATCACAATCTTTGAATAATGTTTTTACCCTTTTTTTTTACTTTGCCCTATTCTCTGTTCATTTAACCCATGGAGGGCCTGCGCCATTATATGCGATTTAGCAATGTTATATATACGCTGAAGGGTTGTTAGATACCCTGTATTAATAGTTTTAATGAAAATATTACTATAAACTAATGCTCTACCGACTGAGAGGCTAGTGCCCAGGGAGCCTGATTTCATTATCTCGGTGCTGCACTAAAGAACCGCCAGTACCTTGGGACGGATTACCACGCTAATGACAACATTAGCTTACGTTAGAAACTGGCAGGACCCACTTAATTATCCAACTCGTTGGAGCCTTGGCGTAAAAACGTAGGTTATGATTCTGGCTAAAACAGGGTTTCCGAGGCTAATGTTAGCTTTTCCATAAAGGAGTAACGTGTTTACCAATGTATCTTTGAATAGAAGTCGGAGACGGAGGTTGGCTAGCATGGTTAAGCGATGCGACTGCTGACAATTCATTGGGCCTCTTGCCCGCGCCGTAATCGTGGGGTCGAATTCCCAAATCTGTGTGTGGCATTACTTCCACAGCCAAGCGGATTCCGTTCTATGGTGTGAATGGGTTAGCCCACTTCTGGACCTTTGAATCCCAGCGATTCCCGGAGTTCATGGTCCCGGTTTGAGGTAGAGAAAACTGACTTCTTTTTTGACCTTGATTTAATCCTGTTTGTTAAGAAAAGTTGTGGAAGATGGTGATTTATTTTAATTCGCAGGGTATTTGAAGTCGTTCATTAGTATTGGTCTTTGAAATTTTGTCGGTTGGATTTTTTAGATTGTTAGAAGGTAATTTTTGGGATTTAGGGGGGGTGGGTAATGAATAAAGATATAGAAAAAGAAGTGGTGGCAACGATGAGAGTTATAAGGCTCTTATTGGGTACGGATTTGAGTATAGGCGGCTCGTCGATCTTTAGCCCTTATTTGTGGCTAGAGCTGTAATTAACAAAAAAGCCTGTTATTGGAACTTTATGCACGCTAAACCATTTTCATCCATTTTCTGAAGAAGACTTTTATAAAGAAAATTAACTTTCACAAAAATTGTAGGAATTAAATTAACTTGCGACAAGGTGACGACTTGGGAGTAGAGTCAAAGAGGTAACGGTAAGGTTAGGTGATTATAGCGATCAGTTTGTCTATTTCGGGTAGACTACGTAAATAATACACCCTGAGGGAATCTTAGAGGACAAGTTCATGTTCTGCAGACTTCTAATAAATTCCACACAGTAAATGGTAGCTTCGGCACCATTGCTTTTTCGATGACAAGTGACAATATGCCAATTGTGCTGAATCTCAGGTTCCCTCTGCGAATTCGTTACTTGAGCAGAAATTACGTTGATTAAGCGCAGCGAGACATACAACGGTTCATGCAGGGTAAAGCGTGGTAAAAAAAATCTTAAGGCCTGTTGGCTCACGTTACGTCTCAAACTTCCAGCGGTCAACGTCCTTTAGTGGTGTGAACAATCAACACTTGGTGAATTCTGCTTCACAATGATAGAAGAGCCGACAATCGAAGGATCAAAAGAGCTAACGTCGTCTCAAATGAACGTCTTGGCTGCCACACCAAGCCAAAGTTATCCGGTAATTCTTTTCTGGACACTCTAGCTTAAAACTGGCCTATTAAGACTTTATAAGGATCGATAGAGCCGGGATGTTCTTTCACTACCTGTTGATTCATTACTTGAAGGGAATCAAATAATCAAGTTAGCTTTTACCCTTTTGTTCTACCATGATGTATTTCCGTTCTTTCATTTGAGCTCACCTTTAGGACACCTGCGTTGGATTCAGTTTGACAGATTGCTTGATGCGGCCCTCAGCAGCCAAACTCCAACCTGGACGAAGTGTCTTCATCAGCGGAGTCGTACCCGCCGCAATGGCGAAATATTCTAGAAAATTGAGCCGTGTGAGCTTTCGCTTTCGGCTTTAAGTGCAGAGAGTGGAAGTAAAAAAATCTATATATAAAGGTAGTGGTATTTACACTGTCGGCTTGTCGTCGCTCCACCCTTATACTACCTTACGAATCCTATGTCTTTCACATGGATCAGACTAGATGTCAAGCTCAGAGTAACATGGGTCTTCTTTCCCGCTGAATTTTGCCAAGCACACGTTCCCTCCTGGGCTGTGGGTTCGGCTGTAAGTAGATGGAGATAGGGACAGTGGGAATCTCGTTCAATCCATTCATGCGCGGTCAACTAATTATGGAATGACGAGGCTTATTTAATCTACCTTAAAGAGAAGTTCAAGTTTACTCCCGCCGCCTTTAACCCGCGGGCTGGATTTGAGAATTTCTTCACTTGGTCTTTGGCGAGGCACTGGCAGAAATCACATTGCGTGTCAACACCGTTTCCGGCCATCGCAAGATGCTTTGTGTTTTTAATTATAACAGAAATCGGACTTTCCTCCTTGTCGCGTACCAGTTTCTAATTGATTGTTAATTGCCTGCCGAACTGCGGGTCTTGGCGAAAGATAGGTCGGCGGCCACATCCACGACCCTAGGTAATGCTGGTTGAAGTAGGTGTCGCTTACTCCAGTCCTAGTCCATCCGCCGACAGAGGACCGGACGAAATAGGTCCGGTCGGATCCAGTCGCTTCTCTATAGTCTCAGCCCGACAGACCCAATCCTTAGAGGCCAATCGCTTTCCCGAAGTTAACGGATGTGCTAATTTTGCCGAACTTTCCTTACCATATTAGGCAATGTTTCCTATCGACAGAGGTGCTGCAACCTTAGGGAAGACACTCCGGCTGCCCGAGTTATTGAAAGATCACGAACAGACGCGAGAAAACCTCAGAGGTCGTTATCCCCTCGGAACTTTTCAAAGGCCCTTCCAGAATTGCACGGAGCAGGCCACAAGACAGTGTTGGTGCAACAAATGGGTTAACGGCTGTTTGCATTACCATGATCTCCTACTGGGCAATCAGTATTCCATATGGTGTTCGAAGCCGTTTAACAAGCAAAGAGGAGAACCTACTGTCCCAGGGTCTAGTGTGCCGGGGACGTCTTTCGAGTACAGTTGCGTTACCGTCAACGTTCTCATCCCCCGAAGGTGATGGAATATCCCATCGTGCCTGGTTCTGGGAAGACTATTTGAACCAACGAAGATTTCCCTTTCGATAAACGGCGACGATCGGACACTTTGAAACTGAGAGTTTCTTAACCATCATCTTCTTAGATCGACTAAACCGCATGTCCAATACTGCTGTGTCACAATGGAAAACCTTTCGTCGACTTCGGATCCTTCAAAGAATTCCATATGGGAATATTTGGCTTAACTACCACCAAAAGATCATTTCTACTAGAGGCCGTTTCACCCAGGTCTCACGCCAAAAAGGTGCTGCGGTCACGAACCCCATCGCAACCTCCTACTTCGTCAAGCTTAGCTACTGACTTTGACAGGCCTGAGTATTAGGCGACGACGCTTTTAAGCGCCATCATTTTCAAAAGGTCCCGCTTAGTGAATTCGGTCAGGTGTTTTTACACTTAGGCTCCTGTACGCGGCATTGCCGACGTTCCATCAGAGCCAACCGTCCTGCTGTCGTAGATTTCAACCAACACCTTGTTGTGGGAGGTCTTGAATAGAAGCGTCGATTTAGCGCTTAACTAACAGCGTTCGGTCCATCCCGCCTATCGGCCGAGTTCGGCTTACCAAAAAGATGGTGCCACTAGAGGAACTCCTTATTCTGTGCTTCCTACTCATTAAGCAATGTGTTGGCTTGCTTACCAGGATTTTAAAGTTTGATGAATAGGTAAAGGTTCGTTCAACCCTAAGATTCTTAATCATTCGCTTTTTACCTTTGAAAATAAACAACTGTTCGAGTAAAATCCAGCTAGTGCCTGAATGGGAACACTTCGGCAGGGAACCAGCTACGGGTAGAATGGTTGTGGCATTTAGATCTTGTCGCCTCCGGTATACTCAATGTTTGATCGATCTGATTATTGCTTACTTCAGGAATCGCCTTACGAGGCCTCCACCAGAGTTGTTCTCTGTTGCCGCCCTACTCAAGCATAGTTCACCATCTTTCGGGTTCCCAACGAGATGTCTCTACTAGAAACCTATTTAGGAGTGTTTTTAACACAAAGGAGGGGGTAAATATGGTAGGAGCGCGTTGTATTTTCTGGTGTTTTTAATTTTTTTCAGGATTGAGTGCGCGCTTCCTCGGCGGCGAAACGAAGAGATCGTCACTCATTCTGCAAGACAGCCCGTGTTAACTTGTTCATTGTGCTCTGCGTCGGTTTCAAATCACCCAAGAGACTCCCGCACACATGTTAGGACTCCGTATGTTGTCCGCTGGTCGAAACGTGGTCGCAATGAAACATTTGACCGCCAACAAACCTTGGCACAAGTGTGTGCCATTCATCCCGCCCCGACAGCATGGCCGCTTTAGTTCTAAAGCACTGCCACTGCAGTCAACGGTGCTAGTGTTGACAATCTAACTGGAGAGAGATAAGCCAGCCCAAAATGAGCGATTGTGTGCCAAGCGAAACGCCATCTGTCAAGGACCCGAACTCGCACACCACAAGCTATAAGTATCTAAACCGGAAGGCTGGAGGCTGACCTTCTGCGGGGCTCTATCGCTCAGGTAATCCAAAACAGCAATGTTGACTGCACGTCTTGCCGGGAAGGATCGCACAATTACAACTACAAGGTGAGCGAATGAACACTACGGTGCCATTCGGATTCCGGTAAAAACGCCCAGTACCTGGCTGTCCGCATCATACTGATAATCTCGACATTGCGCATCTGTAAATATCCATGCGCTTTCCCTCCTAACGGTTGTCACGTTTACTCAGTTACACTTTTCTTTTCAAAGTGCTTGAATTCATGTCTTTCCGGCTCACAGCAACTGGGTACGTTGTCGCTATCGGTCTGAGGCGTGCACAAAATAGGAGTTTAGCTTAGGAAGGAGTTGTACCTCACATTTGGGCTGGCGAGTTCCCAAGCAGAGACCCGACTCATAGGAAAGCGCAATCGTGAACAGTACACAGTGCCACCGTACGGGATTGTCACCCTTCTACGATGTGCCGTTGCTCAAGCAACTTGAGCGACTGTAATAGACGTGTGTATTCGCCTTTGAAAACGGCTTCTAGGCAGACTACAATTCGAACCGTCGCAAAGCAACGGAGATCCTGTTAAGTTTGAGCTGTTCCCGCTTCACTCGCCGTTACCTGAGGGAATCCTCCTGTTAGTTTTCTTTTCCTGCCGCTTATTAATATGCTTAAAGTTCAGCGCGGTAGAGGTCTTGTCTTGATCTTGAGGTCAAAGTTGGATTGCGCAGTAGCGGCATTGCGACAAGCCGAGGCCATGATGTTGCGTTGAGTTCTGAGACAGAAGGACAGGAAGCAAGTTAGCCTTTCCGACAGAGCGGAAACCGAATGCCGCGGTCGGTTTCAGAGGGTACATGAAGAGGCAGGTCGACTCAAAGCGGTCGGCTGGACTCTCTATTCACACCGACAGTGTGATGGATTTTTTAACAGACACTCAGACAGGCATTGGGCCCCTGGGTATCCAGAGAATGCGCAATTTGCAGTTCAAAAGATTCGAATGATTCACTGAATTCTTTGCAACCTTCACACTACTTATCGCCAACTGGCTACGTTCTTTCATCACGATGCGACGAGCCAAGAGATGCCACCGTTAGAACGTTTGTTTCACGTTTTCGGTTTTTTCTCTCCTGCAAACGAGGCAGTAGAAGTACTGGAAATACAAGTGTGTTAAAACAAAATTCGGGTGTGTCGCATGCGATTGCGATAATAAAGCATTTCGTTTTAAAACCCTGAGTTACCTCGCACGCTTAAAGTACAGTTCACAGTGGTTTTGTCTGGAATGACAAAGTGGTAATCGTGATCCTTCCGCAGGCTTCACCTACGGGAAACTTTGTTACGACTTTTACGTTCCTCTAAATGATCAAGATTTTGATCAACTTTTCGGCAAATCCGTCACAACCTTCCGTGCCACGATGGCGCCAATCGAGAGATCTCACAACCATTACATCGAGTGTAGCGAACGGTAGACTGAAGGTGTACAAGGAGGGGACGTAATCAACGCGAAGCTGATGACTCGCAGACTACTAGGAAATTCCTCGTTCGATGCCCATCAATAATTGGCAATTGATCAATCCCCATCACGTCGGACTTTCAAAAAGATTACCCAAACCTTCGGTTAAGGTTAAGACTCGCTCTTACACGCTAATGGAACACACTTAAGATACTTAAATTGGGCCACTTAATTACTCCCACTGTTTGGGCTGGTAAAAGGTTACGTGACTGGAAACAGTTCAGCAATGTTAGCTTTCCATAAAGTAGACGTGTTACGAAATAGACGAGGTGGCCGAGTGGTTAAGGCGATGGACTGCTAATCCATTGGGCTCTGCCCGCGTGGGTTCGAATCCCATCCTTCGTCGCACGTTCGGTTTCATGTGTAATGGTTAGCTCTGGACTTGAATCCAGCGATCCGAGTTCAATCTCGGTAGAACCTGACTTCTTTTTCAACTCTGATTTAATCTTTTGTTTAAAAACACGTGAGGAAGGGATGATTTATCTAAAATTGACCAGGCCATATTTGAATGCGTTCAAGTCATTTCTTCAACTTTTGCCGCGTTGATTGCAGCACTGATGCTTAGAAGGAGACTTGGCGATTTCCAGGGCGCGTTGGTAATGCAATCCAAAGACTATCAGAAAACGCCCAACGTGGGGCTTCGAACCCACGACCCTGAGATTAAGAGTCTCATGCTCTACCGACTGAGCTAGCCAGGCTGATTCATTATTTGTGCTGCCACTAAAGCCGTCTTGGACTTACACGCTAATTGGAACACACTTAAGATTACTTAAAATTGGGCCACTTAATTACTCCCACTGTTTGGGCTGGTAAAAGGTTACGTGACTGGAAACAGGTTCAGCAATGTTAGCTTTCCATAAAGTAGACGTGTTACAGAAATAGACGAGGTGGCCGAGTGGTTAAGGCGATGGACTGCTAATCCATTGGGCTCTGCCGCGTGGGTTCGAATCCCATCTTCGTCGCACGTTCGGTTCTATGGTGTAATGGTTAGCACTCTGGACTTTGAATCCAGCGATCCGAGTTCAAATCTGTAGAACCTGACTTTCTTTTTCAACTCTGATTTAATTTTGTTTAAGAAACACGTGAGGGAAGGGATGATTATCTAAAATTGACCAGGCCATATTTGAATGCGTTCAATCATTTCTTCAACTTTTGCCGCGTTGATTGCAGCACTGATGCTTAGAAGGAGACTTGGCGATTTCCAGGGCGCGTTGGTAATGCAATCCAAAGACTATCAGAAAACGCCCAACGTGGGGCTCGAACCCACGACCTGAGATTAAGAGTCTCATGCTCTACGACTGAGCTAGCAGGCTGATTCATTATTTGGTGCTGCCACTAAACCCGTCTTGGACTTACACGCTAATGGAACACACTTAAGATTACTTAAAATTGGGCCACTTAATTACTCCCACTGTTTGGGCTGGTAAAAGGTTACGTGACTGGAAACAGGTTCAGCAATGTTAGCTTTCCATAAAGTAGACGTGTTACAGAAATAGACGAGGTGGCTGAGTGGTTAAGGCGATGGACTGCTAATCCATTGGGCTCTGCCCGAGTGGGTTCGAATCCCATCTTCGTGGCACGTTCGGTTCTATGGTGTAATGGTTAGCACTCTGGACTTTGAATCCAGCGATCCGAGTTCAAATCTCGGTAGAACCTGACTTTCTTTTTCAACTCTGATTTAATCTTTTGTTTAAGAAACACGTGAGGGAATGGATGATTTATCTAAAATTGACCAGGCCTTATTTGAATGCGTTCAAGTCATTTCTTCAAATTTTGTCGCGTTGATTGCAGCACTGATGCTTAGAAGGAGACTTGGCGATTTCCAGGTCGCGTTGGTAATGCAATCCAAAGACTATCAGAAAACGCCCAACGTGGGGCTCGAACCCACGACCTGAGATTAAGAGTCTCATGCTTACCGACTGAGCTAGCCAGGCTGATTCATTATTTGGTGTGCCACTAAAGCGTCTTGGACTTACACGCTATTGACACACTTAAGATTACTTAAAATTGGGCCACTTAATTACTCCCACTGTTTGGGCTGGTAAAAGGTTACGTGACTGGAAACAGGTTCAGCAATGTTAGCTTTCCATAAAGTAGACGTGTTACAGAAATAGACGAGGTGGCCGAGTGGTTAAGGCGATGGACTGCTAATCCATTGGGCTCTGCCCGCGTGGGTTCGAATCCATCTTCGTCGCACGTTCTATGGTGTAATGGTTATCACTCTGGCTTTGAATCCAGCGATCCGAGTTCAAATCTCGGTAGAACCTGACTTCTTTTTCAACTCTGATTTAATCTTTTGTTTAAGAAACACGTGAGGGAAGGGATGATTTATCTAAAATTGACCAGGCCATATTTGAATGCGTTCAAGTCATTTCTTCAACTTTTGCGCGTTGATTGCAGCACTGATGCTTAGAAGGAGACTTGGCGATTTCCAGGGCGCGTTGGTAATGCAATCCGAAGACTATCAGAAAACGCCCAACGTGGGGCTCGAACCCACGACCCTGAGATTAAGAGTCTCATGCTCTACCGACTGAGCTAGCCAGGCTGATTCATTATTTGGTGCTGCCACTAAACCGTCTTGGACTTACACGCTAATGGAACACACTTAAGATTACTTAAAATTGGGCCACTTAATTACTCCCACTGTTTGGGCTGGTAAAAGGTTACGTGACTGGAAACAGGTTCAGCAATGTTAACTTTCCATAAAGTAGACGTGTTACAGAAATAGACGAGGTGGCTGAGTGGTTAAGGCGATGGACTGCTAATCCATTGGGCTCTGCCCGAGTGGGTTCGAATCCCATCTTCGTGGCACGTTCGGTTCTATGGTGTAATGGTTAGCACTCTGGACTTTGAATCCAGCGATCCGAGTTCAAATCTCGGTAGAACCTGACTTTCTTTTTCAACTCTGATTTAATCTTTTGTTTAAGAAACACGTGAGGGAATGGATGATTTATCTAAAATTGACCAGGCCTTATTTGAATGCGTTCAAGTCATTTCTTCAAATTTTGTCGCGTTGATTGCAGCACTGATGCTTAGAAGGAGACTTGGCGATTTCCAGGTCGCGTTGGTAATGCAATCCAAAGACTATCAGAAAACGCCCAACGTGGGGCTCGAACCCACGACCCTGAGATTAAGAGTCTCATGCTCTACCGACTGAGCTAGCCTGGCTGATTCATTATTTGGTGCTGCCACTAAAGCTGTCTTGGACTTACACGCTCATGTGACACACTTAAGATTACTTAAAATTGGGCCACTTAATTACTCCCACTGTTTGGGCTGGTAAAATGTTACGTGACTGGAAACAGTTTCAGCAATGTTAGCTTTCCATAAAGTAGACGTGTTACAGAAATAGACGAGGTGGCCGAGTGGTTAAGGCGATGGACTGCTAATCCATTGGGCTCTGCCCGCGTGGGTTCGAATCCCATCTTCGTCGCACGTTCGGTTCTATGGTGTAATGGTTAGCACTCTGCACTTTGAATCCAGCGATCCGAGTTCAAATCTCGGTAGAACCTGTCTTGGACTTACACGCTAATGGAACACACTTAAGATTACTTAAAATTGGGCCACTTAATTACTCCCACTGTTTGGGCTGGTAAAAGGTTACGTGACTGGAAACAGGTTCAGCAATGTTAGCTTTCCATAAAGTAGACGTGTTACAGAAATAGACGAGGTGGCCGAGTGGTTAAGGCGATGGACTGCTAATCCATTGGGCTCTGCCCGCGTGGGTTCGAATCCCATCTTCGTCGCACGTTCGGTTCTATGGTGTAATGGTTAGCACTCTGGACTTTGAATCCAGCGATCCGAGTTCAAATCTCGGTAGAACCTGACTTTCTTTTTCAACTCTGATTTAATCTTTTGTTTAAGAAACACGTGAGGGAATGGATGATTTATCTAAAATTGACCAGGCCTTATTTGAATGCGTTCAAGTCATTTCTTCAAATTTTGTCGCGTTGATTGCAGCACTGATGCTTAGAAGGAGACTTGGCGATTTCCAGGTCGCGTTGGTAATGCAATCCAAAGACTATCAGAAAACGCCCAACGTGGGGCTCGAACCCACGACCCTGAGATTAAGAGTCTCATGCTCTACCGACTGAGCTAGCCAGGCTGATTCATTATTTGGTGCTGCCACTAAAGCCTGTCTTGGACTTACACGCATGGACACACTTAAGATTACTTAAAATTGGGCCACTTAATTACTCCCACTGTTTGGGCTGGTAAAAGGTTACGTGACTGGAAACAGGTTCAGCAATGTTAGCTTTCCATAAAGTAGACGTGTTACAGAAATAGACGAGGTGGCCGAGTGGTTAAGGCGATGGACTGCTAATCCATTGGGCTCTGCCCGCGTGGGTTCGAATCCCATCTTCGTCGCACGTTCGGTTCTATGGTGTAATGGTTAGCACTCTGGACTTTGAATCCAGCGATCCGAGTTCAAATCTCGGTAGAACCTGACTTTCTTTTTCAACTCTGATTTAATCTTTTGTTTAAGAAACACGTGAGGGAAGGGATGATTTATCTAAAATTGACCAGGCCTTATTTGAATGCGTTCAAGTCATTTCTTCAACTTTTCGCGTTGATTGCAGCACTGATGCTTAGAAGGAGACTTGGCGATTTCCAGGCGCGTTGGTAATGCAATCCAAAGACTATCAGAAAACGCCCAACGTGGGGCTCGAACCCACGACCCTGAGATTAAGAGTCTCATGCTCTACCGACTGAGCTAGCCAGGCTGATTCATTATTTGGTGCTGCCACTAAAGCGTCTTGGACTTACACGCTAATGGAACACACTTAAGATTACTTAAAATTGGGCCACTTAATTACTCCCACTGTTTGGGCTGGTAAAAGGTTACGTGACTGGAAACAGGTTCAGCAATGTTAGCTTTCCATAAAGTAGACGTGTTACAGAAATAGACGAGGTGGCCGAGTGGTTAAGGCGATGGACTGCTAATCCATTGGGCTCTGCCCGCGTGGGTTCGAATCCCATCTTCGTCGCACGTTCGGTTCTATGGTGTAATGGTTAGCACTCTGGACTTTGAATCCAGCGATCCGAGTTCAAATCTCGGTAGAACCTGACTTTCTTTTTCAACTCTGATTTAATCTTTTGTTTAAGAAACACGTGAGGGAAGGATGATTTATCTAAAATTGACCAGGCCATATTTGAATGCGTTCAAGTCATTTCTTCAACTTTTGCGCGTTGATTGCAGCACTGATGCTTAGAAGGAGACTTGGCGATTTCCAGGGCGCGTTGGTAATGCAATCCAAAGACTATCAGAAAACGCCCAACGTGGGGCTCGAACCCACGACCCTGAGATTAAGAGTCTCATGCTCTACCGACTGAGCTAGCCAGGCTGATTCATTATTTGGTGCTGCCACTAAACCTCGTCTTGGACTTACACGCTAATGGAACACACTTAAGATTACTTAAAATTGGGCCACTTAATTACTCCCACTGTTTGGGCTGGTAAAAGGTTACGTGACTGGAAACAGGTTCAGCAATGTTAGCTTTCCATAAAGTAGACGTGTTACAGAAATAGACGAGGTGGCTGAGTGGTTAAGGCGATGGACTGCTAATCCATTGGGCTCTGCCCGAGTGGGTTCGAATCCCATCTTCGTGGCACGTTCGGTTCTATGGTGTAATGGTTAGCACTCTGGACTTTGAATCCAGCGATCCGAGTTCAAATCTCGGTAGAACCTGACTTTCTTTTTCAACTCTGATTTAATCTTTTGTTTAAGAAACACGTGAGGGAATGGATGATTTATCTAAAATTGACCAGGCCATATTTGAATGCGTTCAAGTCATTTCTTCAAATTTTGCCGCGTTGATTGCAGCACTGATGCTTAGAAGGAGACTTGGCGATTTCCAGGCGCGTTGGTAATGCAATCCAAAGACTATCAGAAAACGCCCAACGTGGGGCTCGAACCCACGACCCTGAGATTAAGAGTCTCATGCTCTACCGACTGAGCTAGCCAGGCTGATTCATTATTTGGTGCTGCCACTAAAGTCTTGGACTTACACGCTAATGTGAACACACTTAAGATTACTTAAAATTGGGCCACTTAATTACTCCCACTGTTTGGGCTGGTAAAAGGTTACGTGACTGGAAACAGGTTCAGCAATGTTAGCTTTCCATAAAGTAGACGTGTTACAGAAATAGACGAGGTGGCCGAGTGGTTAAGGCGATGGACTGCTAATCCATTGGGCTCTGCCCGCGTGGGTTCGAATCCCATCTTCGTCGCACGTTCGGTTCTATGGTGTAATGGTTAGCACTCTGGACTTTGAATCCAGCGATCCGAGTTCAAATCTCGGTAGAACCTGACTTTCTTTTTCAACTCTGATTTAATCTTTTGTTTAAGAAACACGTGAGGGAATGGATGATTTATCTAAAATTGACCAGGCCATATTTGAATGCGTTCAAGTCATTTCTTCAATTTTGCCGCGTTGATTGCAGCACTGATGCTTAGAAGGAGACTTGGCGATTTCCAGGGCGCGTTGGTAATGCAATCCAAAGACTATCAGAAAACGCCCAACGTGGGGCTCGAACCCACGACCCTGAGATTAAGAGTCTCATGCTCTACCGACTGAGCTAGCCAGGCTGATTCATTATTTGGTGCTGCCACTAAAGCGTCTTGGACTTACACGCTCTGTGAACACACTTAAGATTACTTAAAATTGGGCCACTTAATTACTCCCACTGTTTGGGCTGGTAAAAGGTTACGTGACTGGAAACAGGTTCAGCAATGTTAGCTTTCCATAAAGTAGACGTGTTACAGAAATAGACGAGGTGGCCGAGTGGTTAAGGCGATGGACTGCTAATCCATTGGGCTCTGCCCGCGTGGGTTCGAATCCCATCTTCGTCGCACGTTCGGTTCTATGGTGTAATGGTTAGCACTCTGGACTTTGAATCCAGCGATCCGAGTTCAAATCTCGGTAGAACCTGACTTTCTTTTTCAACTCTGATTTAATCTTTTGTTTAAGAAACACGTGAGGGAAGGGATGATTTATCTAAAATTGACCAGGCCATATTTGAATGCGTTCAAGTCATTTCTTCAACTTTTGCCGCGTTGATTGCAGCACTGATGCTTAGAAGGAGACTTGGCGATTTCCAGGGCGCGTTGGTAATGCAATCCAAAGACTATCAGAAAACGCCCAACGTGGGGCTCGAACCCACGACCCTGAGATTAAGAGTCTCATGCTCTACCGACTGAGCTAGCCAGGCTGATTCATTATTTGGTGCTGCCACTAAAGCCGTCTTGGACTTACACGCTAATGGAACACACTTAAGATTACTTAAAATTGGGCCACTTAATTACTCCCACTGTTTGGGCTGGTAAAAGGTTACGTGACTGGAAACAGGTTCAGCAATGTTAGCTTTCCATAAAGTAGACGTGTTACAGAAATAGACGAGGTGGCCGAGTGGTTAAGGCGATGGACTGCTAATCCATTGGGCTCTGCCCGCGTGGGTTCGAATCCCATCTTCGTCGCACGTTCGGTTCTATGGTGTAATGGTTAGCACTCTGGACTTTGAATCCAGCGATCCGAGTTCAAATCTCGGTAGAACCTGACTTTCTTTTTCAACTCTGATTTAATCTTTTGTTTAAGAAACACGTGAGGGAAGGGATGATTTATCTAAAATTGACCAGGCCATATTTGAATGCGTTCAAGTCATTTCTTCAACTTTTGCGCGTTGATTGCAGCACTGATGCTTAGAAGGAGACTTGGCGATTTCCAGGGCGCGTTGGTAATGCAATCCAAAGACTATCAGAAAACGCCCAACGTGGGGCTCGAACCCACGACCCTGAGATTAAGAGTCTCATGCTCTACCGACTGAGCTAGCCAGGCTGATTCATTATTTGGTGCTGCCACTAAAGCGTCTTGGACTTTCACGCTAATTGAACACACTTAAGATTACTTAAAATTGGGCCACTTAATTACTCCCACTGTTTGGGCTGGTAAAAGGTTACGTGACTGGAAACAGGTTCAGCAATGTTAGCTTTCCATAAAGTAGACGTGTTACAGAAATAGACGAGGTGGCCGAGTGGTTAAGGCGATGGACTGCTAATCCATTGGGCTCTGCCCGGTGGGTTCGAATCCCATCTTCGTCGCACGTTCGGTTCTATGGTGTAATGGTTAGCACTCTGGACTTTGAATCCAGCGATCCGAGTTCAAATCTCGGTAGAACCTGACTTTCTTTTTCAACTCTGATTTAATCTTTTGTTTAAGAAACACGTGAGGGAAGGGATGATTTATCTAAAATTGACCAGGCCTTATTTGAATGCGTTCAAGTCATTTCTTCAAATTTTGTCGCGTTGATTGCAGCACTGATGCTTAGAAGGAGACTTGGCGATTTCCAGGCGCGTTGGTAATGCAATCCAAAGACTATCAGAAAACGCCCAACGTGGGGCTCGAACCCACGACCCTGAGATTAAGAGTCTCATGCTCTACCGACTGAGCTAGCCAGGCTGATTCATTATTTGGTGCTGCCACTAAAGCGTCTTGGACTTACACGCTAATGTGAACACACTTAAGATTACTTAAAATTGGGCCACTTAATTACTCCCACTGTTTGGGCTGGTAAAAGGTTACGTGACTGGAAACAGGTTCAGCAATGTTAGCTTTCCATAAAGTAGACGTGTTACAGAAATAGACGAGGTGGCCGAGTGGTTAAGGCGATGGACTGCTAATCCATTGGGCTCTGCCCGCGTGGGTTCGAATCCCATCTTCGTCGCACGTTCGGTTCTATGGTGTAATGGTTAGCACTCTGGACTTTGAATCCAGCGATCCGAGTTCAAATCTCGGTAGAACCTGACTTTCTTTTTCAACTCTGATTTAATCTTTTGTTTAAGAAACACGTGAGGGAAGGGATGATTTATCTAAAATTGACCAGGCCATATTTGAATGCGTTCAAGTCATTTCTTCAACTTTTCGCGTTGATTGCAGCACTGATGCTTAGAAGGAGACTTGGCGATTTCCAGGGCGCGTTGGTAATGCAATCCAAAGACTATCAGAAAACGCCCAACGTGGGGCTCGAACCCACGACCCTGAGATTAAGAGTCTCATGCTCTACCGACTGAGCTAGCCAGGCTGATTCATTATTTGGTGCTGCCACTAAAGCCGTCTTGGACTTACACGCTAATGGAACACACTTAAGATTACTTAAAATTGGGCCACTTAATTACTCCCACTGTTTGGGCTGGTAAAAGGTTACGTGACTGGAAACAGGTTCAGCAATGTTAGCTTTCCATAAAGTAGACGTGTTACAGAAATAGACGAGGTGGCCGAGTGGTTAAGGCGATGGACTGCTAATCCATTGGGCTCTGCCCGCGTGGGTTCGAATCCCATCTTCGTCGCACGTTCGGTTCTATGGTGTAATGGTTAGCACTCTGGACTTTGAATCCAGCGATCCGAGTTCAAATCTCGGTAGAACCTGACTTTCTTTTTCAACTCTGATTTAATCTTTTGTTTAAGAAACACGTGAGGGAAGGATGATTTATCTAAAATTGACCAGGCCATATTTGAATGCGTTCAAGTCATTTCTTCAACTTTTGCCGCGTTGATTGCAGCACTGATGCTTAGAAGGAGACTTGGCGATTTCCAGGGCGCGTTGGTAATGCAATCCAAAGACTATCAGAAAACGCCCAACGTGGGGCTCGAACCCACGACCCTGAGATTAAGAGTCTCATGCTCTACCGACTGAGCTAGCCAGGCTGATTCATTATTTGGTGCTGCCACTAAAGCCGTCTTGGACTTACACGCTAATGGAACACACTTAAGATTACTTAAAATTGGGCCACTTAATTACTCCCACTGTTTGGGCTGGTAAAAGGTTACGTGACTGGAAACAGGTTCAGCAATGTTAGCTTTCCATAAAGTAGACGTGTTACAGAAATAGACGAGGTGGCCGAGTGGTTAAGGCGATGGACTGCTAATCCATTGGGCTCTGCCCGCGTGGGTTCGAATCCCATCTTCGTCGCACGTTCGGTTCTATGGTGTAATGGTTAGCACTCTGGACTTTGAATCCAGCGATCCGAGTTCAAATCTCGGTAGAACCTGACTTCTTTTTCAACTCTGATTTAATCTTTTGTTTAAGAAACACGTGAGGGAAGGGATGATTTATCTAAAATTGACCAGGCCATATTTGAATGCGTTCAAGTCATTTCTTCAACTTTTGCGCGTTGATTGCAGCACTGATGCTTAGAAGGAGACTTGGCGATTTCCAGGGCGCGTTGGTAATGCAATCCAAAGACTATCAGAAAACGCCCAACGTGGGGCTCGAACCCACGACCCTGAGATTAAGAGTCTCATGCTCTACCGACTGAGCTAGCCAGGCTGATTCATTATTTGGTGCTGCCACTAAACCTGTCTTGGACTTACACGCTAATGGAACACACTTAAGATTACTTAAAATTGGGCCACTTAATTACTCCCACTGTTTGGGCTGGTAAAAGGTTACGTGACTGGAAACAGGTTCAGCAATGTTAGCTTTCCATAAAGTAGACGTGTTACAGAAATAAGGTGGTGCCGAGTGGTTAAGGCGATGGACTGCTAATCCATTGGGCTCTGCCCGCGTGGGTTCGAATCCCATCTTCGTCGCACGTTCGGTTCTATGGTGTAATGGTTAGCACTCTGGACTTTGAATCCAGCGATCCGAGTTCAAATCTCGGTAGAACCTGACTTTCTTTTTCAACTCTGATTTAATCTTTTGTTTAAGAAACACGTGAGGGAAGGGATGATTTATCTAAAATTGACCAGGCCATATTTGAATGCGTTCAAGTCATTTCTTCAAATTTTGCCGCGTTGATTGCAGCACTGATGCTTAGAAGGAGACTTGGCGATTTCCAGGGCGCGTTGGTAATGCAATCCAAAGACTATCAGAAAACGCCCAACGTGGGGCTCGAACCCACGACCCTGAGATTAAGAGTCTCATGCTCTACCGACTGAGCTAGCCAGGCTGATTCATTATTTGGTGCTGCCACTAAAGCCGTCTTGGACTTACACGCTAATGGAACACACTTAAGATTACTTAAAATTGGGCCACTTAATTACTCCCACTGTTTGGGCTGGTAAAAGGTTACGTGACTGGAAACAGTTCAGCAATGTTAGCTTTCCATAAAGTAGACGTGTTACAGAAATAGACGAGGTGGCCGAGTGGTTAAGGCGATGGACTGCTAATCCATTGGGCTCTGCCCGCGTGGGTTCGAATCCCATCTTCGTCGCACGTTCGGTTCTATGGTGTAATGGTTAGCACTCTGGACTTTGAATCCAGCGATCCGAGTTCAAATCTCGGTAGAACCTGACTTTCTTTTTCAACTCTGATTTAATCTTTTGTTTAAGAAACACGTGAGGGAATGGATGATTTATCTAAAATTGACCAGGCCTTATTTGAATGCGTTCAAGTCATTTCTTCAAATTTTGTCGCGTTGATTGCAGCACTGATGCTTAGAAGGAGACTTGGCGATTTCCAGGTCGCGTTGGTAATGCAATCCAAAGACTATCAGAAAACGCCCAACGTGGGGCTCGAACCCACGACCCTGAGATTAAGAGTCTCATGCTCTACCGACTGAGCTAGCCAGGCTGATTCATTATTTGGTGCTGCCACTAAAGCTGTCTTGGACTTACACGCTCATGTGACACACTTAAGATTACTTAAAATTGGGCCACTTAATTACTCCCACTGTTTGGGCTGGTAAAAGGTTACGTGACTGGAAACAGTTTCAGCAATGTTAGCTTTCCATAAAGTAGACGTGTTACAGAAATAGACGAGGTGGCCGAGTGGTTAAGGCGATGGACTGCTAATCCATTGGGCTCTGCCCGCGTGGGTTCGAATCCCATCTTCGTCGCACGTTCGGTTCTATGGTGTAATGGTTAGCACTCTGGACTTTGAATCCAGCGATCCGAGTTCAAATCTCGGTAGAACCTGACTTTCTTTTTCAACTCTGATTTAATCTTTTGTTAAGAACACGTGAGGGAATGGATGATTTATCTAAAATTGACCAGGCCTTATTTGAATG
Organism: Hydractinia echinata; assembly: GCA_030067915.1. NCBI lineage: Eukaryota > Metazoa > Cnidaria > Hydrozoa > Anthoathecata > Hydractiniidae > Hydractinia > Hydractinia echinata. The sequence goes on along the minus strand of JASGCC010003686.1, from coordinate 106 downwards.
CGTTCAAGTCATTTCTTCAAATTTTGCGCGTTGATTGCAGCACTGATGCTTAGAAGGAGACTTGGCATTTCCAGGGCGCGTTGGTAATGCAATCCAAAGACTATCA
>JASGCC010003685.1:0-22943 GCA_030067915.1 Hydractinia echinata | reverse complement strand
ATATGTGGAAGACAGTGAAGGATCAATACTAATATTTTCAATGTGGTTATTGAACATTTCTTTTGTCCTTAGTGCTGATCGAATTCTAATATCAGTCAACGATATTCTTTCGGCCATGCAAAATCGACAAAAACGTTTTACTCTACTAAAATTTTGGAAAAAACCACCAATAGCATGTGCACCTAAATTGTCTGCAATCATCATCGAAACAGTCCCATAAAATATGTGTGTCATACCACTAAGACAAATTTCAATGCCTAAAGTTTCCAGCTTTTTTTAAATCTTCGAGAACTGGTTCTAAAATACTGCTATAACCATATTTTTTGACAAGTGCTGCTGGGTACTTTGGTGGTAAGTTTCCCAAAAGAAAATAGAAACCTGATATTTTTGAATTTTGTTTCCCAATGGATTAGATACGGTAAGGTCATCATGATACAATACGATTTGCAAGGAATTTTCAAATTTTGAAAAGAGTGCATTATTCGTAAATACAGTGCCATCTCTAAAATCATTGAGTCTGCTTTCAGGTCCATTGACGGGATTCAACACAGCACCAATTACATCTTCGTGACTCAAAATTTCATTTAGCGTTTTCAAAATTGGTATATATTGAGTATAATCAGTTTTTCCAGAAGTCCCATCAACCCCCACTAAAGTTTCAACAGGTGCAATGTAACTAGCTTGTTGATTTATATAAGCATCAAGTGACTTTTGGCCAACAAATTTTGAGCAAGCATGGGAAAAAGAACTGTCTGAATTTAGAATAGCATCCAGTTCATAGTCAATATTAATATTACTGCTGATTAGGTAAGATTTTACAAGGACTGCTATTTCTCTCCAAATTTAACAATGTTTTCAATTTTTCAGAAATAAAGCTAGTGCAATCGTTAGTAACATTATACCTTACTTTTAGTTCCATTAATAAATTGGAAATGATATCTGTGTGGTTAATAATATAGTCTTGAGAATAATTACCCTCTTCAATTTCTGTAGGGGTGGTTAAATTCTCGTCATTTTCGTCAATATCGATACTGGATTGATCTGCTTCTTTTCTTTCCCTAAGATGAACGTCAAAAAACCACCTATGGTGGGATTTTACATGTCGTCTGAAAGATTGATAATTTGTATATGTTCGTGGACAATCAGATATTTTGCATCGATACTTGAAGTTTGGTAATAAAGCATGTTTATCCCATGTATGGCGAAGCAGTCTCGTATACGAAGGCGATTGCCATTGACAAGGTTCGAACTGACATAAAAACTTCATTTAAGGTAGCTAGCTAGCTTGATAATTATAAAAAACAAACTATGCAAAGTAACCTCCAAATAAAAACAAAACTTTCTTTTGACAGACTGTACAGACGGCGCGCATTTCTTTCTCAGCTATGATTGGCTCAAAGCGCAAAATTAAACAATTTGATTGGCCCGCCTGCACTTATTTTCTTATTTATTTAATTGATAAGAAATGATGACTCTTTCCCGTACTTTATCACTCCCAAAAAAGCTTCTAACCAATATGGCGGATAACCCATTTGAAAACACGAGTTGGTGTCACGTTTGTAAAATAGAAGTTTCTTCAAAGGGAATGCGTCTTCACGTTCAAAATCACCGTGAAGAATATAACAACGAAAAATAAATCTGCTGTTTGCCAGACTTGCAAGAAATGTTACAGAGGACAATATGAGCTTTCTGAACATGTTAAGGTCTCTCACGAGAACGTGAAATACTCATGTGCAATTTGTAGCAAGCAATACAGCACTCGATATGGTTTAACAAAACACAAAAAGAAGATACATGCCCCTAAGCTTAGTCGAGAGGAAAAAGGAGAGGAAATTGTTGTGGATTTTTTTCGGAAATCATCCTACTAGTGTGAGAAATGTAGCACAACTTTTACACTCCGATCCAACTTATGACGCCATATAAAGACCAATTCTTGTATAAAGTACACAGGAAAAATACATTTTTGCGAACTGTGTTTTGTCAATGGTGTTCAGATACGATTCAAACAAGTTCGATATCTCCAGGAGCATAAGAGTTCTTTTCACTTGTCAACACCTTTAGAAAGATATCACTGTGATTATTGTGAAGAAACATTTGTCACTAGATCTAAATGTTACTACCACAGACAAAAGTACCATGAAAAAACACCAGCTAATTCTGCAGAATGACAGAAACATTTGTATATGTATATCTTTATTAAGGGAACTTATTTGCGAACGTACGTTTTGCGAAAGTATAGCTAGCTAGCTACATATCACAGAGTTTTTCATTTTTTTATTGTTGTTATTATTTATTGTTGTACGCTGTTATTTTTGTGGGGAATCAACTTTCAGGTTTTTAAAAAAGTTTAATATTTTGCAGGAATAACCTTGCGCGGCTGACCGACTTAGCAATTTTTTTTCTGCGAAAGTTTCTTCCCTTAAAATATTTCGCCTCTACCTTTTCGCAAAATTCCGCAAATAATTTTTTTCCTTAAGGTATATATTATGACCGAGATTTGGTATTTTCTTAAACTGTAAACGTATATATTTTAAGTGTATTTTCACATGAAACATTTTGCATATAAAAATGTCTATTTGTATGACTCCTTATAGATAAGTTGCAGTGTGACGTAATATTTACCTTTTCGTCAAGAACAGGAGGCACACGCAAACTTACAAAAGAAATAAATATCAACAAGAAGCCCTGCGGCTTAAAGATTTCCGCCATTAGCAATAATCTGAAAAAGTACTGAACTTTGAAGAGGACTGAGTAATATGGGGGAACAAAATCATTGAATATTCTAAAATTTTAAAATTCAATCTAGGCTTTAGCCTGGATAAGTTTTAAGCGTCCAGGCTCTGGGCTGTCTCTATCTCTCTCTCTATCTTCCCAGGCGATTTTAAAGATTCCGCCCTTGTCGGCGGAAATCAATAACAGACCGCAACATTCATAGCTAAATAAAAGTTATTTAACATATCTTCTGTTTATTACATATTTCATATAATGAAATGTTAAAAAACCTGACAATTCAATTTTTCCTGATTTTCAGGTAAAACAAAAACGGTCAAGAAATCTGGATAGTCATGTGTCAAAACTTTGTACAATGATTCCTCTCAATGGAATAAAGTTATGTTGCGAGTTTTAAATTCAATCTTAAATTATATGGAATTCAAAGAAAATTTGGGGTGTATCAGGTAACCATTATATAAGGCTATATAGAAGGAATGGGACCCAAACATTTGACAGGCCGGTGTCCAATCATTCGTGAAATTTTTATTTGAGAACTCTTTACAAATAATCATCCGTGAAAGTTGAGAAATTGAACGAGCTCTTTGTGCTGTATGGAGGCTTTGACTCGCGAAATCATATTGTTGGAATTGTTCATTATAATTTTTAAGATGCAATTGAGAAAATTATCTTTGTTTATAGAGGTTTATAGGAAATAAAAGATTCAGATCTGGACCATGTCCAATTCTTAAGCACAAGGTTGCAGTATAAATTGTCTTTGAATGCATGTTACAATATTTGAACGCACGCTACAATCAATGAACGCACACTACGATCTTTGAACGCACACTACAATCTTTGAACGCACGCTACAATCTTTGAACGCACACTACAATCTTTGAACGCACACTACAATCTTTGAACGCACGCTACGATCTTTGAACGCACACTACAATATTTGAACGCACGCTACAATTAATGAACGCACACTACGATCTTTGAACGCACACTACAATCTTTGAACGCACGCTACAATCTTTGAACGCACACTACAATTTTGAACGCACACTACAATCTTTGAACGCACACTACAATCTTTTAACGCACACTACAATTTTGAACGCACACTACAATCTTTGAACGCACACTACAATCTTTGAACGCACGCTACGATCTTTGAACGCACACTACAATCTTTGAACGCACGCTACGATCTTTGAACGCACACTACAATCTTTGAACGCACACTACAATCTTTGAACGCACACTACGATCTTTGAACGCACACTACAATCTTTGAACGCACGCTACGATCTTTGAACGCACACTACAATCTTTGAACGCACGCTACGATCTTTAAACGCACGCTACGATCTTTGAACGAGTATGAATGGATGTAGTTTCCCTATTAACTCCTTTTGGGGTGCTACGAGGTTCTTTCAATTTTGCACTCCCTATAAGGTGCTGAAATACACCCCTGGGGGTGCTGTGAACTATCCTGGCACCCTTTAGGGTGCTACAAAACTCCTTTATCCTATTCTTTTTTTAGCACCCGTTAGGGTTTTTCCTAGCACCCTTAAAGGTGCTATGATACACCTTATGGGTGCTATTCAATTTAGCACCCTCTAGGGTGTCATAGAGCACCTCTAAAACTTTCAGTGCTCGTTTATCAATTCTACGGCCGAAATATATAGAACCTGAGACGACGTTGTCGTCCCTAAATGACAATTATCTTGTATCAATACGAAAAATCGCAAATATATAACACTCGTCTCTTTTAAATGCCTCGTTTATCAATTTTACGGCTCAAATATATAAAACCTGGACAAGGTTGTCGTCCCTAAATGACAATTATGCTGTATCAATACGAAAAATCTCAAATATATAACACTCGTCACTTTGAAATGCCTCGTTTATCAATTACGGCTAAAATATAAGAACCTGAGACGAGGTTGTGACCCTAAAGTACAATTATCCTGTATCAATACGAAAAATTGCAAATACGTGACACTCGTTACTTTTAAATACCTCGTTTATCAATTTTGCGGCTAAAATATATAGAACATGAGACGAGGTTGTCGACCCTAAAGTACAATTATCCTGTATCAATACGAAAAATTGCAAATACGTGACACTCGTTACTTTTAAATACCTCGTTTATCAATTTTGCGGCTAAAATATATAGAACATGAGACGAGGTTGTCGACCCTAAATGACAATTATCTTGTATCAATACGAAAAATCGCAAATAAATATCACTCGTCTCTTTAAATGCCTCGTTTATCAATTTTACGACTAAAATATATAGAACCTGAGACGAGGTTGTCGTCCCTAAATGACAATTATCTTGTATCAATACGAAAAATCGCAAATATATAACACTCGTCTCTTTTAAATGCCTCGTTTATCAATTTTACGACTAAAATATATAGAACCTGGACGAGGTTTTCGTCCCTAAATGACAATTATCTTGTATCAATACGAAAAATCGAAATATATAAGACTCGTCTCTTTTAAATGCCTCGTTTATCAATTTTACGGCTAAAATATATAGAACCTGAGACGAGGTTGTCGTCCCTAAATGACAATTATCTTGTATCAATACGAAAAATCGCAAATATATGACACTCGTCACTTTAAATGCCTCGTTTATCAATTTACGGCAAAATATATAGAACCTGACGACATTGTCGTCCCTAAATGACAATTATTTGTATCAATACGAAAAATCGCAAATATATAACACTCGTCTCTTTTAAATGCCTCGTTTATCAATTTTACGGCTAAAATATATAAACCTGGACAAGGTTGTCGTCCCTAAATGACAATTATGCTGTATCAATACGAAAAATCGCAAATATATAACACTCGTCTCTTTTAAATGCCTCGTTTATCAATTTTACGGCTAAAATATATAGAACCTGAGACGAGGTTTTCGTCCCTAAATGACAATTATCTGTACAATACGAAAAATCGAAATATATAAGACTCGTCTCTTTTAAATGCCTCGTTTATCAATTTTACGGCTAAAATATATAGAACCTGAGACGAGGTTGTCGTCCCTAAATGACAATTATCTTGTATCAATACGAAAAATCGCAAATACATGACACTCGTCACTTTGAAATGCCTCGTTTATCAATTTACGCGAAATATATAGAACCTGAGACGAGGTTGTCGTCCCTAAATGACAATTATCTTGTATCAATACGAAAAATCGCAAATATATGACACTCGTCTCTTTTAAATGCCTCGTTTATCAATTTTACGCTAAAATATATAGAACCTGAGACGAGGTTGTCGTCCCTAAATGACAATTATCTTGTATCAATACGAAAAATCGCAAATATATGACACTCGTCTCTTTTAAATGCCTCGTTTATCAATTTTACGGCTAAAATATATAGAACCTGAGACGAGGTTTCGTCCCTAAATGACAATTATCTGTATCAATACGAAAAATCGAAATATATAAGACTCGTCTCTTTTAAATGCCTCGTTTATCAATTTTACGGCTAAATATATAGAACCTGAGACGAGGTTGTCGTCCCTAAATGACAATTATCTTGTATCAATACGAAAAATCGCAAATATATGACACTCGTCACTTTAAATGCCTCGTTTATCAATTTACGGCGAAATATATAGAACCTGAGACGAGGTTGTCGTCCCTAAATGACAATTATCTTGTATCAATACGAAAAATCGCAAATATATGACACTCGTCTCTTTTAAATGCCTCGTTTATCAATTTTACGCTAAAATATATAGAACCTGAGACGAGGTTGTCGTCCCTAAATGACAATTATCTTGTATCAATACGAAAAATCGCAAATAATGACACTCGTCTCTTTTAAATGCCTCGTTTATCAATTTTACGGCTAAAATATATAGAACCTGAGACGAGGTTGTGTCCCTAAATGACAATTATCTTGTATCAATACGAAAAATCGCAAACACTCGTCTCTTTAAATGCCTCGTTTATCAATTTTACGGCTAAAATATATAAACCTGGACAGGTTGTCGTCCCTAAATGACAATTATCTGTATCAATACGAAAAATCGCAAATATATAACACTCGTCACTTTAAATGCCTCGTTTATCAATTTTACGGCTAAAATATAAGAACCTGAGACGAGGTTGTTGACCCTAAATGACAATTATCTGTATCAATACGAAAAATGCAAATATGACACTCGTACTTTTAAATGCCTCGTTTATCAATTTTACGCTAAAATATATAGAACCTGAGACGAGGTTTTCGTCCCTAAATGACAATTATCTTGTATCAATACGAAAAATCGCAAATATATAACACTCGTCTCTTTTAAATGCCTCGTTTATCAATTTTACGGCTAAAATATATAGAACCTGAGACGAGGTTGTCGTCCCTAAATGACAATTATCTTGTATCAATACGAAAAATCGCAAATATATAACACTCGTCATTTTAAATGCCTCGTTTATCAATTTTACGGCTAAAATATATAAAACCTGAGACGAGGTTGTCGTCCCTAAATGACAATTATCTGTATCAATACGAAAAATCGCAAATATATAACACTCGTCACTTTAAATGCCTCGTTTATCAATTTTACGGCTAAAATATAAGAACCTGAGACGAGGTTGTTGACCCTAAATACAATTATCTGTATCAATACGAAAAATCGCAAATATGACACTCGTTCTTTTAAATGCCTCGTTTATCAATTTTAGCTAAAATATATGAACCTGAGACGAGGTTGTCGACCCTAAATGACAATTATCTTGTATCAATACGAAAAATCGCAAATAATAACACTCGTCTCTTTTAAATGCCTCGTTTATCAATTTTACGCTAAAATATATAGAACCTGAGACGAGGTTGTCGTCCCTAAATGACAATTATCTTGTATCAATACGAAAAATCGCAAATATATGACACTCGTCTTTAAATGCCTCGTTTATCAATTTTACGGCTAAAATATATAGAACCTGAGACGAGGTTGTCGTCCCTAAATGACAATTATCTTGTATCAATACGAAAAATCGCAAATATATAACACTCGTCACTTTAAATGCCTCGTTTATCAATTACGGCTAAAATATAAGAACCTGAGACGAGGTTGTGACCCTAAATGACAATTATCTTGTATCAATACGAAAAATCGCAAATAATATCACTCGTCTCTTTAAATGCCTCGTTTATCAATTTTACGCTAAAATATATAGAACCTGAGACGAGGTTGTCGTCCCTAAATGACAATTATCTTGTATCAATACGAAAAATCGCAAATATGTAACACTCGTCTCTTTTAAATGCCTCGTTTATCAATTTTACGGCTAAAATATATAGAACCTGAGACGAGGTTGTCGTCCCTAAATGACAATTATCTTGTATCAATACGAAAAATCGCAAATATATAACACTCGTCATTTTAAATGCCTCGTTTATCAATTTTACGGCTAAAATATATAGAACCTGAGACGTTGTTGACCCTAAATGACAATTATCTTGTATCAATACGAAAAATCGCAAATATATGACACTCGTCACTTTAAATGCCTCGTTTATCAATTTTACGGCTAAAATATATAGAACCTGAGACGAGGTTGTCGTCCCTAAATGACAATTATCTTGTATCAATACGAAAAATCGCAAATATATAACACTCGTCTCTTTTAAATGCCTCGTTTATCAATTTTACGGCTAAAATATATAGAACCTGGACGAGGTTGTCGTCCCTAAATGACAATTATCTGTATCAATACGAAAAATCGCAAATATATAACACTCGTCACTTTAAATGCCTCGTTTATCAATTTTACGGCTAAAATATAAGAACCTGAGACGAGGTTGTTGACCCTAAAGTACAATTATCTGTATCAATACGAAAAATCGCAAAATATGACACTCGTCTTTTAAATGCCTCGTTTATCAATTTTAGCTAAAATATATAGAACCTGAGACGAGGTTGTCGACCCTAAATGACAATTATCTTGTATCAATACGAAAAATCGCAAATAATAACACTCGTCTTTTTAAATGCCTCGTTTATCAATTTTACGGCTAAAATATATAGAACCTGAGACGAGGTTGTCGTCCCTAAATGACAATTATCTTGTATCAATACGAAAAATCGCAAATATATAACACTCGTCTTTTAAATGCCTCGTTTATCAATTTTACGGCTAAAATATATAGAACCTGAGACGTTGTTGACCCTAAATGACAATTATCTTGTATCAATACGAAAAATCGCAAATATGACACTCGTCACTTTAAATGCCTCGTTTATCAATTACGGCTAAAATATATAGAACCTGAGACGAGGTTGTTGACCCTAAATACAATTATCTTGTATCAATACGAAAAATCGCAAATATGACACTCGTTCTTTTAAATGCCTCGTTTATCAATTTTACGGCTAAAATATATAGAACCTGAGACGAGGTTGTCGACCCTAAATGACAATTATCTTGTATCAATACGAAAAATCGCAAATATATCACTCTCTTTTAAATGCCTCGTTTATCAATTTTACGGCTAAAATATATAGAACCTGAGACGAGGTTGTCGTCCCTAAATGACAATTATCTTGTATCAATACGAAAAATCGCAAATATATAACACTCGTCTTTTAAATGCCTCGTTTATCAATTTTACGGCTAAAATATATAGAACCTGAGACGAGGTTTTCGTCCCTAAATGACAATTATCTTGTATCAATACGAAAAATCGCAAATATATAACACTCGTCTCTTTTAAATGCCTCGTTTATCAATTTTACGGCTAAAATATATAGAACCTGAGACGAGGTTGTCGTCCCTAAATGACAATTATCTTGTATCAATACGAAAAATCGCAAAATATAACACTCGTCTCTTTTAAATGCCTCGTTTATCAATTTTACGGCTAAAATATATAAGAACCTGAGACGAGGTTGTCGTCCCTAAATGACAATTATCTGTATCAATACGAAAAATCGCAAATATATAACACTCGTCACTTTTAAATGCCTCGTTTATCAATTTTACGGCTAAAATATAAGAACCTGAGACGAGGTTGTTGACCCTAAATACAATTATCTGTATCAATACGAAAAATCGCAAATATATGACACTCGTTCTTTTAAATGCCTCGTTTATCAATTTTACGGCTAAAATATATAGAACCTGAGACGAGGTTGTCGACCCTAAATGACAATTATCTTGTATCAATACGAAAAATCGCAATATATACACTCGTCTCTTTAAATGCCTCGTTTATCAATTTTACGCTAAAATATATAGAACCTGAGACGAGGTTGTCGTCCCTAAATGACAATTATCTTGTATCAATACGAAAAATCGCAAATATATACACTCGTCTCTTTTAAATGCCTCGTTTATCAATTTTACGGCTAAAATATATAGAACCTGAGACGAGGTTTTCGTCCCTAAATGACAATTATCTTGTATCAATACGAAAAATCGCAAATATATAACACTCGTCTCTTTTAAATGCCTCGTCAATTTTACGGCTAAAATATATAGAACCTGAGACGAGTTGTCGTCCCTAAATGACAATTATCTTGTATCAATACGAAAAATCGCAAATATATACACTCGTCATTTTAAATCGTTTATCAATTTTACGGCTAAAATATATAGAACCTGAGACGTTGTTGACCCTAAATGACAATTATCTTGTATCAATACGAAAAATCGCAAATATATGACACTCGTCTCTTTTAAATGCCTCGTTTATCAATTTACGGCAAAATATATAGAACCTGAGACGATTGTCGTCCCTAAATGACAATTATCTTGTATCAATACGAAAAATCGCAAATATATAACACTCGTCTCTTTTAAATGCCTCGTTTATCAATTTTACGGCTAAAATATATAGAACCTGAGACGAGGTTGTCGTCCCTAAATGACAATTATCTGTATCAATACGAAAAATCGCAAATATATAAGACTCGTCACTTTAAATGCCTCGTTTATCAATTACGGCTAAAATATATAGAACCTGAGACGAGGTTGTTGACCCTAAATGACAATTATCTTGTATCAATACGAAAAATCGCAAATATGACACTCGTCACTTTTAAATGCCTCGTTTATCAATTTACGGCAAATATATAGAACCTGAGACGATTGTCGTCCCTAAATGACAATTATCTTGTATCAATACGAAAAATCGCAAATATATAACACTCGTCTCTTTTAAATGCCTCGTTTATCAATTTTACGGCTAAATATATAGAACCTGAGACGAGGTTGTCGTCCCTAAATGACAATTATCTGTATCAATACGAAAAATCGCAAATATATAAGACTCGTCACTTTAAATGCCTCGTTTATCAATTACGGCTAAAATATAAGAACCTGAGACGAGGTTGTTGACCCTAAATGACAATTATCTGTATCAATACGAAAAATCGCAAATATGACACTCGTCTTTTTAAATGCCTCGTTTATCAATTTTAGCTAAAATATATAGAACCTGAGACGAGGTTGTCGACCCTAAATGACAATTATCTTGTATCAATACGAAAAATCGCAAATAATAACACTCGTCTCTTTTAAATGCCTCGTTTATCAATTTTACGCTAAAATATATAGAACCTGAGACGAGGTTGTCGTCCCTAAATGACAATTATCTTGTATCAATACGAAAAATCGCAAATATATAACACTCGTCATTTTAAATGCCTCGTTTATCAATTTTACGGCTAAAATATATAGAACCTGAGACGTTGTTGACCCTAAATGACAATTATCTTGTATCAATACGAAAAATCGCAAATATATGACACTCGTCACTTTTAAATGCCTCGTTTATCAATTTTACGGCTAAAATATATAGAACCTGAGACGAGGTTGTTGACCCTAAATGACAATTATCTGTATCAATACGAAAAATCGCAAATATGACACTCGTTCTTTTAAATGCCTCGTTTATCAATTTTACGGCTAAAATATATAGAACCTGAGACGAGGTTGTCGACCCTAAATGACAATTATCTTGTATCAATACGAAAAATCGCAAATATATCACTCCTCTTTTAAATGCCTCGTTTATCAATTTTACGACTAAAATATATAGAACCTGAGACGAGGTTGTCGTCCCTAAATGACAATTATCTTGTATCAATACGAAAAATCGCAAATATATAACACTCGTCTCTTTTAAATGCCTCGTTTATCAATTTTACGGCTAAAATATATAGAACCTGAGACGAGTTTCGTCCCTAAATGACAATTATCTTGTATCAATACGAAAAATCGCAAATATATAAGACTCGTCTTTTAAATGCCTCGTTTATCAATTTTACGGCTAAAATATATAGAACCTGAGACGAGGTTGTCGTCCCTAAATGACAATTATCTTGTATCAATACGAAAAATCGCAAATATATAACACTCGTCTCTTTAAATGCCTCGTTTATCAATTTTACGGCTAAATATATAAGAACCTGGACGAGGTTGTCGTCCCTAAATGACAATTATCTGTATCAATACGAAAAATCGCAAATATATAACACTCGTCACTTTTAAATGCCTCGTTTATCAATTTTACGGCTAAAATATATAGAACCTGAGACGAGGTTGTTGACCCTAAATACAATTATCTGTATCAATACGAAAAATCGCAAATATGACACTCGTTCTTTTAAATGCCTCGTTTATCAATTTTACGGCTAAAATATATAGAACCTGAGACGAGGTTGTCGACCCTAAAGACAATTATCTTGTATCAATACGAAAAATCGCAAATAATATCACTCGTCCTTTTAAATGCCTCGTTTATCAATTTTACGCTAAAATATATAGAACCTGAGACGAGGTTGTCGTCCCTAAATGACAATTATCTTGTATCAATACGAAAAATCGCAAATATATAGCACTCGTCTCTTTTAAATGCCTCGTTTATCAATTTTACGCTAAAATATATAGAACCTGAGACGAGGTTTTCGTCCCTAAATGACAATTATCTTGTATCAATACGAAAAATCGCAAATATATAACACTCGTCTCTTTTAAATGCCTCGTTTATCAATTTTACGGCTAAAATATATAGAACCTGAGACGAGGTTGTCGTCCCTAAATGACAATTATCTTGTATCAATACGAAAAATCGCAAATATATAACACTCGTCATTTTAAATGCCTCGTTTATCAATTTTACGGCTAAAATATATAGAACCTGAGACGTTGTTGACCCTAAATGACAATTATCTTGTATCAATACGAAAAATCGCAAATATATGACACTCGTCACTTTAAATGCCTCGTTTATCAATTTTACGGCTAAAATATATAGAACCTGAGACGAGGTTCGTCCCTAAATGACAATTATCTTGTATCAATACGAAAAATCGCAAATATATAACACTCGTCTCTTTTAAATGCCTCGTTTATCAATTTTACGGCTAAAATATATAAGAACCTGGACGAGGTTGTCGTCCCTAAATGACAATTATCTGTATCAATACGAAAAATCGCAAATATATAAGACTCGTCACTTTAAATGCCTCGTTTATCAATTACGGCTAAAATATAAGAACCTGAGACGAGGTTGTTGATCCTAAATACAATTATCTTGTATCAATACGAAAAATGCAAATATGACACTCGTTCTTTTAAATGCCTCGTTTATCAATTTTACGCTAAAATATATAGAACCTGAGACGAGGTTTTCGTCCCTAAATGACAATTATCTTGTATCAATACGAAAAATCGAAATATATAAGACTCGTCTCTTTAAATGCCTCGTTTATCAATTTTACGGCTAAAATATATAGAACCTGAGACGAGGTTGTTGACCCTAAAGTACAATTATCCTGTATCAATACGAAAAATGCAAATATATGACACTCGTTCTTTTAAATGCCTCGTTTATCAATTTTACGCTAAAATATATAGAACCTGAGACGAGGTTTCGTCCTAAATGACAATTATCTTGTATCAATACGAAAAATCGAAATATATAAGACTCGTCTTTTTAAATGCCTCGTTTATCAATTTTACGGCTAAAATATATAGAACCTGAGACGAGGTTGTCGTCCCTAAATGACAATTATCTTGTATCAATACGAAAAATCGCAAATATATAACACTCGTCACTTTTAAATGCCTCGTTTATCAATTTTACGACTAAAATATATAGAACCTGAGACGAGGTTTCGTCCTAAATGACAATTATCTTGTATCAATACGAAAAATCGCAAATATATAGACACTCGTCTCTTTTAAATGCCTCGTTTATCAATTTTACGGCTAAAATATATAGAACCTGGACGAGGTTGTCGTCCCTAAATGACAATTATCTTGTATCAATACGAAAAATCGCAAATATATAACACTGTCTTTTAAATGCCTCGTTTATCAATTTTACGGCTAAAATATATAGAACCTGAGACGTTGTTGACCCTAAATGACAATTATCTTGTATCAATACGAAAAATCGCAAATACATGACACTCGTCACTTTGAAATGCCTCGTTTATCAATTTTACGGCAAATATATAGAACCTGAGACGACATTGTCGTCCCTAAATGACAATTATCTTGTATCAATACGAAAAATCGCAAATATATAACACTCGTCTCTTTTAAATGCCTCGTTTATCAATTTTACGGCTAAAATATATAAAACCTGGACAAGGTTGTCGTCCCTAAATGACAATTATCTGTATCAATACGAAAAATCTCAAATATATAAGACTCGTCACTTTTAAATGCCTCGTTTATCAATTACGGCTAAAATATAAGAACCTGAGACGAGGTTGTTGACCCTAAAGTACAATTATCTGTATCAATACGAAAAATGCAAAATATGACACTCGTTACTTTTAAATGCCTCGTTTATCAATTTTACGCTAAAATATATAAAACCTGAGACGAGGTTTTCGTCCCTAAATGACAATTATCTTGTATCAATACGAAAAATCGAAATATATAAGACTCGTCTCTTTTAAATGCCTCGTTTATCAATTTTACGGCTAAAATATATAGAACCTGGACGAGGTTGTCGTCCCTAAATGACAATTATCTTGTATCAATACGAAAAATCGCAAATATATAACACTTGTCATTTTAAATGCCTGTTTATCAATTTTACGGCTAAAATATGTAGAACCTGAGACGTTGTTGACCCTAAATGACAATTACTTGTATCAATACGAAAAATCGCAAATACATGACACTCGTCACTTTGAAATGCCTCGTTTATCAATTTACGGCTAAAATATATAGAACCTGAGACGACATTGTCGTCCCTAAATGACAATTATCTTGTATCAATACGAAAAATCGCAAATATATAACACTCGTTCTTTTAAATGCCTCGTTTATCAATTTTACGGCTCAAATATATAAACCTGGACAAGGTTGTCGTCCCTAAATGACAATTATCTGTATCAATACGAAAAATCGCAAATATATAAGACTCGTCACTTTGAAATGCCTCGTTTATCAATTACGGCTAAAATATAAGAACCTGAGACGAGGTTGTTGACCCTAAAGTACAATTATCTGTATCAATACGAAAAATTGCAAATATGACACTCGTACTTTTAAATACCTCGTTTATCAATTTTGCCGCTAAAATATATAGAACCTGAGACGAGGTTTTCGTCCCTAAATGACAATTATCTTGTATCAATACGAAAAATCGAAATATATAAGACT
Source organism: Hydractinia echinata (assembly GCA_030067915.1). Lineage (NCBI taxonomy): Eukaryota > Metazoa > Cnidaria > Hydrozoa > Anthoathecata > Hydractiniidae > Hydractinia > Hydractinia echinata. The sequence continues at coordinate 7,570 of JASGCC010003685.1, read as the reverse complement.
CGTCTCTTTAAATGCCTCGTTTATCAATTTTACGGCTAAAATATATAGAACCTGAGACGAGGTTGTCGTCCCTAAATGACAATTATCTTGTATCAATACGAAAAATCGCAAATATATAACACTCGTCACTTTGAAATGCCTCGTTTATCAATTTTACGACTAAAATATATAGAACCTGAGACGAGGTTTTCGTCCTAAATGACAATTATCTTGTATCAATACGAAAAATCGCAAATATATAAGACTCGTCTCTTTTAAATGCCTCGTTTATCAATTTTACGGCTAAAATATATAGAACCTGGACGAGGTTGTCGTCCCTAATGACAATTATCTTGTATCAATACGAAAAATCGCAAATATATAACACTTGTCATTTTAAATGCCTTGTTTATCAATTTTACGGCTAAAATATGTAGAACCTGAGACGTTTTGACCCTAAATGCTACAATTATCTTGTATCAATACGAAAAATCGCAAATACATGACACTCGTCACTTTGAAATGCCTCGTTTATCAATTCTACGGCGAAATATATAGAACCTGAGACGACATTGTCGTCCCTAAATGACAATTATCTTGTATCAATACGAAAAATCGCAAATATATAACACTCGTCTCTTTTAAATGCCTCGTTTATCAATTTTACGGCTCAAATATATAAAACCTGGACAAGGTTGTCGTCCCTAAATGACAATTATGCTGTATCAATACGAAAAATCTCAAATATATAAGACTCGTCACTTTGAAATGCCTCGTTTATCAATTCCACGGCTAAAATGTAAGAACCTGAGAGGAGGTTGTTGACCCTAAAGTACAATTATCCTGTATCAATACGAAAAATTGCAAATACGTGACACTCGTTACTTTTAAATACCTCGTTTATCAATTTTGCCGCTAAAATATATAGAACCTGAGACGAGGTTTTCGTCCCTAAATGACAATTATCTTGTATCAATACGAAAAATCGAAATATATAAGACTCGTCTCTTTTAAATGCCTCGTTTATCAATTTTACGGCTAAAATATATAGAACCTGGACGAGGTTGTCGTCCCTAAATGACAATTATCTTGTATCAATACGAAAAATCGCAAATATATAACACTTGTCAATTTTAAATGCCTTGTTTATCAATTTTACGGCTAAAATATGTAGAACCTGAGACGTTGTTGACCCTAAAGTAGCTACAATTATCTTGTATCAATATGAAAAATCGCAAATACATGACACTCGTCACTTTGAAATGCCTCGTTTATCAATTTACGGCCGAAATATATAGAACCTGAGACGACATTGTCGTCCCTAAATGACAATTATCTTGTATCAATACGAAAAATCGCAAATATATAACACTCGTTTCTTTTAAATGCCTCGTTTATCAATTTTACGGCTCAAATATATAAAACCTGGGACAAGGTTGTCGTCCCTAAATGACAATTATGCTGTATCAATACGAAAAATCTCAAATATATAAGACTCGTCACTTTGAAATGCCTCGTTTATCAATTCCACGGCTAAAATGTAAGAACCTGAGACGAGGTTGTTGACCCTAAAGTACAATTATCCTGTATCAATACGAAAAATTGCAAATACGTGACACTCGTTACTTTTAAATACCACGTTTATCAATTTTGCGGCTAAAATATATAGAACCTGAGACGAGGTTTTCGTCCCTAAATGACAATTATCTTGTACCAACACGAAAAATCGAAATATATAAGACTCGTCTCTTTTAAATGCCTCGTTTATCAATTTTACGGCTAAAATATATAGAACCTGAGACGAGGTTGTCGTCCCTAAATGACAATTATCTTGTATCAATACGAAAAATCGCAAATATATAACACTCGTCACTTTGAAATGCCTCGTTTATCAATTTTACGACTAAAATATATAAACCTGAGACGAGGTTTTCGTCCCTAAATGACAATTATCTTGTACCAATACGAAAAATCGGAAATATATAAGACTCGTCTCTTTTAAATGCCTCGTTTATCAATTTTACGGCTAAAATATATAGAACCTGAGACGAGGTTTTCGTCCCTAAATGACAATTATCTTGTACCAATACGAAAAATCGGAAATATATAAGACTCGTCTCTTTTAAATGCCTCGTTTATCAATTTTACGGCTAAAATATATAGAACCTGAGACGAGGTTTTCGTCCCTAAATGACAATTATCTTGTACCAATACGAAAAATCGCAAATATATAACACTTGTCAATTTTAAATGCCTTGTTTATCAATTTTTCGGCTAAAATATATAGAACCTGAGACGTTGTTGACCCTAAAGTAGCTACAATTATCTTGTATCAATACGAAAAATCGCAAATACATGACACTCGTCACTTTTAAATGCCTCGTTTATCAATTCTACGGCCGAAATATATAGAACCTGAGACGACGTTGTCGTCCCTAAATGACAATTATCTTGTATCAATACGAAAAATCGCAAATATATAACACTCGTCTCTTTTAAATGCCTCGTTTATCAATTTTACGGCTCAAATATATAAAACCTGGGACAATGTTGTCGTCCCTAAATGACAATTATGCTGTATCAATACGAAAAATCTCAAATATATAACACTCGTCACTTTGAAATGCCTCGTTTATCAATTCCACGGCTAAAATATAAGAACCTGAGACGAGGTTGTTGACCCTAAAGTACAATTATCCTGTGTCAATACGAAAAATTGCAAATACGTGACACTCGTTACTTTTAAATACCTCGTTTATCAATTTTGCGGCTAAAATATATAGAACATTAGACGAGGTTGTTGACCCTAAATGAGAATTGTCTTGTATCAATACGAAAAATCGCAAATATATAACACTCGTCTCTTTTAAATGCCTCGTTTATCAATTTTACGACTAAGATATATAGAACCTGAGACGAGGTTTTCGTCCCTAAATGACAATTATCTTGTACCAATACGAAAAATCGGAAATATATAAGACTCGTCTCTTTTAAATGTCTCGTTTATCAATTTTACGGCTAAAATATATAGAACCTGAGACGAGGTTGTCGTCCCTAAATGACAATTATCTTGTATCAATACGAAAAATCGCAAATATATAACACTTGTCAATTTTAAATGCCTTGTTTATCAATTTTACGGCTAAAATATATAGAACCTGAGACGTTGTTGACCCTGTAATATCTCGTGAAAAGGAACTCATGAAAACGTGTCTTATATCGACAAGATATGTTCTGTACTGCCGAAGCATCTAAAAAGTATACATCACATTCGTCACACGTGGCTTTAAGAGTCACGTGTTAAAAATACATAAATAATTAACACTCCCCACCAAAAACGATGATGTCATCTTCGTTTATAAAGTCAATTTTAATTTCGTCGTTATCTTCCTTGTCGTTCGCGTAGTCGCGATCAGACTGTTCAACAGGATAAAGTTTGTTCAAAGTGCGTGTAATTATCGTTTTACGATTGTAGTTAGTTGCGACTAATACCTTTGCTCACGTATACGACCGTCCTTGCTTTTAACAATTCCGTTACTCGACGCATCTTCCATTTTGCTCTAGTTTTAACATCATCGTGTATAAGAACAACATCGTTTACTTCAATTTCGTAAGAGGACTGTAGCTTTTTCTTCTTCTGTTTGTGAAATTCGCGTAAATCTACAACGTATTCATTTAACCAACGTTTCCAAAAATGATCGAGCACAGTTTTTATGTACTTCGCGCGAACTGTCAAATCGTCACTTTTTTCGCCATCGTATTCTTCATAATCGATACTAACGTTTTTTCCGTATATTAATTGATTCGGAGTTAATGGACTTTCGTTAACATCGTCGTAAATAAACGTCAAAGGACGGTTATTAAGTATGCGTTCAATTGCTGACAAAATAGTTAACATCTCTTCATAATCAACTAAAGTTTTAAAAAGTACTTTTTTCAAACAACGTTTAAGAGACTGAATTAGCCTTTCGAAGCATCCACCCTGCCAGGGGGCAGCTTCAATATTAAAACACCACTTAATGCCATGTGATGATGCAAAATGTTGAACTTCTTTACTAATAAAGTTAGAACCATTGTCTGAGTTGATAACTTTCGGAGCTCCATTTTATTTACAAAACGTTTTAAAACATTAACATAAGCTGAAGCAGACAAATCAGTACTGCTAGCACAAGTAATCAAACAAATCCACGCTTTATGTGCATCAGAACGTGAATAAATATCTCGTATATACAACGGACCTGCATAATCGATTCCAAATTTGTGAAGGCAAAGTTCAACGACAAACGAAAATCAGGTAACGCAGAAGTACTTGGGTAAGTAAACGCTTTACTTTCAAATCTTTTACACAATGTACAGTTACGTAATAAATTTCTAACAACTTGTCTGAGACGCGGTATCCAAAATTGTTTACGCACGTGACAAAGAGTGTCACGTGGTCCATTATGACCAACAGCACGATGTGAATCCGAAACAATAAGAGGCAAAAGCTCACATTGTGTAGGTAAAAACACTGGATGCCGAGTGTCGTATGGTAAAGGTGAATTTTGTACACGACCTTTACATCGCAGAACTCCATCGTCATCCTTAAAAAGACCAAGTTTCACTTTTTCTACTTCAAAATTCTTGTTATTCTGGACCTTGCACTGAAACAGTTTTAACCACTTGAATTTCGCAAACTTAATCTCTTCCACTGACAAATCTTCGGGCCACTCCCTTTTTGTTAGTAATAATGTGTTAGTAGTCTTCTTTTCATTTCTCTACTTTTCTTCTTTGCATCTTCTTATAAATCGTAATACATACGACGTAACGCGCACCAATTTTTTAAAACTATTATAATGATCAACTTTAATGATCTCAGATAAACAAGGATCATTAACTACATCGGAGTCACTTTTTAAACACGTGAACTCTGTATTAACATTCAATGAAATTTTCTCTTCACAGAAAGACTCCGCAGAGAACTTGTCTCCAACGGACGCGGCCACTCGTTTTCTGGTAAAGTTCGAAAACCTGGACCCCAAACCAGACACTCCCAGTGGAGAGCTTTAATGGCGAAGAACCTCTGGAACTAATATCAGCAGGATTATCATTAGTGCCAACTAATTTCAAGCATTTTACATCAAATAATCTTCTTATTTCAGTCAATCTATTTTGTAGCTACGAAAGGTTTATAAATTTTATCACTGTTTTTAATCCAAGAATACACAAGACTAGAATCAATCCACGCAAATATACGTTCGATTGGATAAACATAATTCTAAGCGAGGTCCCAGCAAACACGCGACGTTGCAACAACGTTGCAGAAACGTTGTTTTTAAGTCGCGACGTCGCCTGACCAAAAAACAACGTTGCAGCAACGTCGGAAATATAACGTCGCGGTTGCAACTTCAACCTAACGTTGCTGCAACGTTGTTTTTTGGTAGTGATTGCAACGTAATATCACGACCAAAATCTGACGTTGCTGCAACGTTGTTTTTTGGTAGTGATTGCAACGTAATATCACTACCAAAATCTGACGTTGCTGCAACGTTGTTTTTTGGTAGTGATTGCAACGTAATATCACGACCAAAATCTGACGTTGCTGCAACGTTGTTTTTTGGTAGTGATCGCAACGTAATATCACGACCAAAACCTAACGTTGCTGCAACGTTTATTTTTGGTAGTGGTTGCAACGCAATATCACAACTAAAACCTGACGTTGCTGCAACGTTGTATAGTGGTTGTGGAAATTACTTACGAAAATTATATTTATGCAGATATGCCTGGAAGACACAGATATCCTATCGCCGTGACAAAATTTTGAGACTTAACCCCTTGATTTCCCAAAATCGCATTATCTGCATAAGTTTTCTCCCATTATCAACAAAAAATTGTGGGAGCCGTGTCCCCTGACCCCTACGCTGTTACGGCCCTGAAACATGGGACCTTGGGAACGAGTTTGTCTTGTACAAAGACAAAGGAGAAAAACCGTCATGCGCAAGTTTTTATTCTGGCCAGTCTGACTTAGAGTAGTGTAAATAATATATATCTAAATGTTTGCATGGTAAGTGCGGCCACGATATATTCTTTTAACAATGAGGGTTCGCGACGAGCTTTTTTATTTGAAACATGAAATATTTTGGATGGTTGTCCTGGATATGTGCTGTGTTTATTTGTTTGTATTCTATTTTGTATCAAATTTTTTACTTCAAAGTTAGCTTTATGGTTGTTAGGATATTAACTTGTTTTTTTAATGAACTGGATGATTTTTTTTGCTAAGCAAAACTAGAAGTCTTCTAAAAAAGTTGATTTTTTAGCTAGATAGCTATAGCTAAGGATAGCAAGAAAAAACAAACCTAGCACACCCACAAAATAAGCCAATATAATATGATCTGTTTCTGTGCCCAAGAGTAGTAGTTATTTGTGGTATTCCAAAAAAAATTATTGGGTCATACTGAAATTATAAAATCGCTTTTTCTCAGTTCTGATAAAATATCAACATGGTTGAACAAATAAGGAGCTAAAACGATTTTTTTTTAAAAAAGAATGTTGTAGTAATAAACTTTTTATATTGATCAGCCTTCCTAATTTAATTTATTTCGCCTCGGCAAAAAATTGCAGATGTGAACTGCGATTTGTCTGTTTCACGTCGACATTTTGTTTGTGATCGTTAAGCTTCCATACACAAGCAACAATTAAATTTAGAAAGAAAATGAGAGCAAAACTTTTGTAAGTTCAAGTTACATCAAAAAAAACATGTCCTTTTGATTGTTTATAGTTGCTAATGTACAAAGTTGGCACTAAAAAATAGTGTTAACTGTAAACCCCTGTATATATATCAAAAAACATTTTTTTCTAGAATGTAAATATAAATCACAATGTCCAGGAATACCAAAGGCTGTGGAGAAAAAACCATTCTTCAGTCAAAAAGTTGTTAAACGATTCTAGCAGTCAGTTGTTTGAAGATCATTCAATATCTGATTATGATAAGGATTTTGTTGATAGTGAATTTCACAACATAACTGTCCATGAAACGACTGCTGATGAAATAAATTCTGATATATGTAATATGAACTCCACCTATTTAGATGAAATGGAATTATGTGATAGCTCAGATTCTGATACACCTGTGTTAAGTGATACGAGTTCTCAAATTTTTCACAGAATGATTTACAAGTAAGCCTAGCAGCTTGGGCTACTAGAAATCGTTGTAGACAAGTGTGTGTTACAGAATTACTTGCTATTCTTCGACTAAATGGTCATTCTGAATTGCCTAAGGACCCACGTACATTGTTAAAAACTCCTAGGAATGTTACAGTTGCTCAAACGTGTGGTGGAGAATACGTATATATTGGCATTGAGAAGGAATTAGACTCATTTTAAAAGATTTTCCACAGGAAAGTTATTCCTCCCAGATGATCTGCTAGTCAATACAGATGGTGTGCCACTATACAAATCATCTAATACTCAATTGTGGCCTATTTTAGGGTTGGTTAATGGTACCATACCTTTTATCATATTGATTTTTTGTGGAGAGAGTAGGCCTAGTTATTGTTCTGAATTCCTTCAAGATTTCTTGGAAGAATATGAAAGTTTAGAGACATCTGGTTCT
>JASGCC010003684.1:0-22950 GCA_030067915.1 Hydractinia echinata | reverse complement strand
ATCCCGTATAGTCGAATGTATAAACAAAGAAAGTAAGCGGAGTAAACTCATTTCCCGAACGATTTTAAAATTATTTTTCACCACTAAAACCCATGAGACTTGTAGTTTTCAAAAATATTTCATTTTGATGAGACGCCGAATGAAAGCAGTTTAATCGCCGGCAACCGAAAACCCGCGATTTCCCGTAAACCCGTATAGTCGAATGTATACAAAGAAAGTAAGCAGGAGTAAACTCATTTCCCGAACGATTTTTAAAATTTTTTTCACCACTAAAACCCATGAGACTTGTAGTTTTCAAAAAATATTTTCATTTTGATGAGACGCCGAATGAAAGCAGTTTAATCGCCGGCAACCGAAAACCCGATTTCCCGAAATCCCGATCGCCCGTATAGTCGAATGTATACAAAGAAAGTAAGCAGGAGTAAACTCATTTCCCGAACGATTTTTAAATTATTTTTTCACCACTAAAACCCATGAGACTTGTAGTTTTCAAAAATATTTTCATTTTGATGAGACGCCGAATGAAAGCAGTTTAATCGCCGGCAACCGAAAACCCGCGATTTCCCGTAAATCCCGACTCGGCCCGTATAGTCGAATGTATACAAAGAAAGTAAGCAGGAGTAAACTCATTTCCCGAACGATTTTTAAAATTATTTTTCACCACTAAAACCCATGAGACTTGTAGTTTTCAAAAATATTTTCATTTTGATGAGACGCCGAATGAAAGCAGTTTAATCGCCGGCAACCGAAAACCCGCGATTTCCCGTAAATCCCGGACTCGGCCCGTATAGTCGAATGTATACAAAGAAAGTAAGCAGGGAGTAAACTCATTTCCCGAACGATTTTTAAAATTATTTTTCACCACTAAAACCCATGAGACTTGTAGTTTTCAAAAATATTTTCATTTTGATGAGACGCCGAATGAAAGCAGTTTAATCGCCGGCAACCGAAAACCCGCGATTTCCCGTAAATCCGACTCCCGTATAGTCGAATGTATACAAAGAAAGTAAGCAGGAGTAAACTCATTTCCCGAACGATTTTTAAAATTATTTTTTCACCACTAAAACCCATGAGACTTGTAGTTTTCAAAAATATTTTCATTTTGATGAGACGCCGAATGAAAGCAGTTTAATCGCCGGCAACCGAAAACCCGCGATTTCCCGTAAATCCCGTATAGTCGAATGTATACAAAGAAAGTAAGCAGGAGTAAACTCATTTCCCGAACGATTTTTAAAATTATTTTTTCACCACTAAAACCCATGAGACTTGTAGTTTTCAAAAATATTTTCATTTTTGATGAGACGCCGAATGAAAGCAGTTTAATCGCCGGCAACCGAAAACCCGCGATTTCCCGTAAATCCCGACTCGCCCGTATAGTCGAATGTATACAAAGAAAGTAAGCAGGAGTAAACTCATTTCCCGAACGATTTTTAAAATTATTTTTTCACCACTAAAACCCATGAGACTTGTAGTTTTCAAAAATATTTTCATTTTGATGAGACGCCGAATGAAAGCAGTTTAATCGCCGGCAACCGAAAACCCGCGATTTCCCGTAAATCCCGACTCGTATAGTCGAATGTATACAAAGAAAGTAAGCAGGAGTAAACTCATTTCCCGAACGATTTTAAAATTTTTTCACCACTAAAACCCATGAGACTTGTAGTTTTCAAAAATATTTTCATTTTTGATGAGACGCCGAATGAAAGCAGTTTAATCGCCGGCAACCGAAAACCCCGATTTCCCGTAAATCCCGTATAGTCGAATGTATACAAAGAAAGTAAGCAGGGAGTAAACTCATTTCCCGAACGATTTTTAAAATTATTTTTTCACCACTAAAACCCATGAGACTTGTAGTTTTCAAAAATATTTTCATTTTGATGAGACGCCGAATGAAAGCAGTTTAATCGCCGGCAACCGAAAACCCGCGATTTCCCGTAAATCCCGGACTCGGCCCGTATAGTCGAATGTATACAAAGAAAGTAAGCAGGAGTAAACTCATTTCCCGAACGATTTTTAAAATTATTTTTTCACCACTAAAACCCATGAGACTTGTAGTTTTCAAAAATATTTTCATTTTTGATGAGACGCCGAATGAAAGCAGTTTAATCGCCGGCAACCGAAAACCCGCGATTTCCCGTAAATCCCGACTCGGCCCGTATAGTCGAATGTATACAAAGAAAGTAAGCAGGAGTAAACTCATTTCCCGAACGATTTTTAAAATTATTTTTTCACCACTAAAACCCATGAGACTTGTAGTTTTCAAAAATATTTTCATTTTGATGAGACGCCGAATGAAAGCAGTTTAATCGCCGGCAACCGAAAACCCGCGATTTCCCGTAAATCCCATCCCGTATAGTCGAATGTATACAAAGAAAGTAAGCAGGAGTAAACTCATTTCCCGAACGATTTTTAAAATTATTTTTCACCACTAAAACCCATGAGACTTGTAGTTTTCAAAAATATTTCATTTTGATGAGACGCCGAATGAAAGCAGTTTAATCGCCGGCAACCGAAAACCCGCGATTTCCCGTAAATCCCGTATAGTCGAATGTATACAAAGAAAGTAAGCAGGAGTAAACTCATTTCCCGAACGATTTTTAAAATTTTTTTCACCACTAAAACCCATGAGACTTGTAGTTTTCAAAAATATTTTCATTTTGATGAGACGCCGAATGAAAGCAGTTTAATCGCCGGCAACCGAAAACCCGCGATTTCCCGTAAATCCGGACTCCCCGTATAGTCGAATGTATACAAAGAAAGTAAGCAGGGAGTAAACTCATTTCCCGAACGATTTTTAAAATTTTTTTCACCACTAAAACCCATGAGACTTGTAGTTTTCAAAAATATTTCATTTTGATGAGACGCCGAATGAAAGCAGTTTAATCGCCGGCAACCGAAAACCCGCGATTTCCCGTAAATCCCGACTCGCCCGTATAGTCGAATGTATACAAAGAAAGTAAGCAGGAGTAAACTCATTTCCCGAACGATTTTTAAAATTATTTTTCACCACTAAAACCCATGAGACTTGTAGTTTTCAAAAATATTTTCATTTTTGATGAGACGCCGAATGAAAGCAGTTTAATCGCCGGCAACCGAAAACCCGCGATTTCCCGATCCCGTATAGTCGAATGTATACAAAGAAAGTAAGCAGGGAGTAAACTCATTTCCCGAACGATTTTTAAAATTATTTTTTCACCACTAAAACCCATGAGACTTGTAGTTTTCAAAAATATTTTCATTTTGATGAGACGCCGAATGAAAGCAGTTTAATCCGGCAACCGAAAACCCGCGATTTCCCGTAAATCCCGGACTCGGCCCGTATAGTCGAATGTATACAAAGAAAGTAAGCAGGAGTAAACTCATTTCCCGAACGATTTTTAAAATTATTTTTTCACCACTAAAACCCATGAGACTTGTAGTTTTCAAAAATATTTTCATTTTGATGAGACGCCGAATGAAAGCAGTTTAATCGCCGGCAACCGAAAACCCGCGATTTCCCGTAAATCCCGTATAGTCGAATGTATAAAGAAAGTAAGCAGGGAGTAAACTCATTTCCCGAACGATTTTTAAAATTATTTTTTCACCACTAAAACCCATGAGACTTGTAGTTTTCAAAAATATTTTCATTTTGATGAGACGCCGAATGAAAGCAGTTTAATCGCCGGCAACCGAAAACCCGCGATTTCCCGTAAATATCGGCCCGTATAGTCGAATGTATACAAAGAAAGTAAGCAGGAGTAAACTCATTTCCCGAACGATTTTTAAAATTATTTTTTCACCACTAAAACCCATGAGACTTGTAGTTTTCAAAAATATTTTCATTTTGATGAGACGCCGAATGAAAGCAGTTTAATCGCCGGCAACCGAAAACCCGCGATTTCCCGTAAATCCCGTATAGTCGAATGTATACAAAGAAAGTAAGCAGGAGTAAACTCATTTCCCGAACGATTTTTAAAATTATTTTTTCACCACTAAAACCCATGAGACTTGTAGTTTTCAAAAATATTTTCATTTTGATGAGACGCCGAATGAAAGCAGTTTAATCGCCGGCAACCGAAAACCCGCGATTTCCCGTAAATCCCGACTCCGTATAGTCGAATGTATACAAAGAAAGTAAGCAGGAGTAAACTCATTTCCCGAACGATTTTTAAAATTATTTTTTCACCACTAAAACCCATGAGACTTGTAGTTTTCAAAAAATTTTCATTTTGATGAGACGCCGAATGAAAGCAGTTTAATCGCCGGCAACCGAAAACCCGCGATTTCCCGTAAATCCCGACTCGCCCGTATAGTCGAATGTATACAAAGAAAGTAAGCAGGAGTAAACTCATTTCCCGAACGATTTTTAAAATTATTTTTTCACCACTAAAACCCATGAGACTTGTAGTTTTCAAAAATATTTCATTTTGATGAGACGCCGAATGAAAGCAGTTTAATCGCCGGCAACCGAAAACCCGCGATTTCCCGTAAATCCCGATCGGCCCGTATAGTCGAATGTATACAAAGAAAGTAAGCAGGAGTAAACTCATTTCCCGAACGATTTTTAAAATTATTTTTTCACCACTAAAACCCATGAGACTTGTAGTTTTCAAAAATATTTTCATTTTGATGAGACGCCGAATGAAAGCAGTTTAATCCGGCAACCGAAAACCCGCGATTTCCCGTAAATCCCGATCCCGTATAGTCGAATGTATACAAAGAAAGTAAGCAGGAGTAAACTCATTTCCCGAACGATTTTTAAAATTATTTTTTCACCACTAAAACCCATGAGACTTGTAGTTTTCAAAAATTTTTCATTTTGATGAGACGCCGAATGAAAGCAGTTTAATCGCCGGCAACCGAAAACCCGCGATTTCCCGTAAATCCCGTATAGTCGAATGTATACAAAGAAAGTAAGCAGGAGTAAACTCATTTCCCGAACGATTTTTAAAATTTTTTCACCACTAAAACCCATGAGACTTGTAGTTTTCAAAAATATTTTCATTTTGATGAGACGCCGAATGAAAGCAGTTTAATCGCCGGCAACCGAAAACCCGCGATTTCCCGTAAATCCCGGATCGCCCGTATAGTCGAATGTATACAAAGAAAGTAAGCAGGAGTAAACTCATTTCCCGAACGATTTTTAAAATTTTTTTCACCACTAAAACCCATGAGACTTGTAGTTTTCAAAAATATTTTCATTTTGATGAGACGCCGAATGAAAGCAGTTTAATCGCCGGCAACCGAAAACCCGCGATTTCCCGTAAATCCCGGACTCGGCCCGTATAGTCGAATGTATACAAAGAAAGTAAGCAGGAGTAAACTCATTTCCCGAACGATTTTTAAAATTATTTTTTCACCACTAAAACCCATGAGACTTGTAGTTTTCAAAAATATTTTCATTTTGATGAGACGCCGAATGAAAGCAGTTTAATCGCCGGCAACCGAAAACCCGCGATTTCCCGTAAATCCCGGACTCGGCCCGTATAGTCGAATGTATACAAAGAAAGTAAGCAGGGAGTAAACACATTTCCCGAACGATTTTTAAAATTATTTTTTCACCACTAAAACCCATGAGACTTGTAGTTTTCAAAAATATTTCATTTTTGATGAGACGCCGAATGAAAGCAGTTTAATCGCCGGCAACCGAAAACCCGCGATTTCCCGTAAATCCCGGATCGGCCCGTATAGTCGAATGTATACAAAGAAAGTAAGCAGGAGTAAACTCATTTCCCGAACGATTTTTAAAATTATTTTTCACCACTAAAACCCATGAGACTTGTAGTTTTCAAAAATATTTTCATTTTGATGAGACGCCGAATGAAAGCAGTTTAATCGCCGGCAACCGAAAACCCGCGATTTCCCGTAAATCCCGGACTCGCCCGTATAGTCGAATGTATACAAAGAAAGTAAGCAGGGAGTAAACTCATTTCCCGAACGATTTTTAAAATTATTTTTTCACCACTAAAACCCATGAGACTTGTAGTTTTCAAAAATATTTTCATTTTTGATGAGACGCCGAATGAAAGCAGTTTAATCGCCGGCAACCGAAAACCCGCGATTTCCCGTAAATCCCGGACTCGGCCCGTATAGTCGAATGTATACAAAGAAAGTAAGCAGGAGTAAACTCATTTCCCGAACGATTTTTAAAATTATTTTTCACCACTAAAACCCATGAGACTTGTAGTTTTCAAAAATATTTTCATTTTGATGAGACGCCGAATGAAAGCAGTTTAATCGCCGGCAACCGAAAACCCGCGATTTCCCGTAAATCCCGTATAGTCGAATGTATACAAAGAAAGTAAGCAGGAGTAAACTCATTTCCCGAACGATTTTTAAAATTTTTTTTCACCACTAAAACCCATGAGACTTGTAGTTTTCAAAAATATTTTCATTTTTGATGAGACGCCGAATGAAAGCAGTTTAATCGCCGGCAACCGAAAACCCGCGATTTCCCGTAAATCCCGGATCGCCCGTATAGTCGAATGTATACAAAGAAAGTAAGCAGGAGTAAACTCATTTCCCGAACGATTTTTAAAATTATTTTTTCACCACTAAAACCCATGAGACTTGTAGTTTTCAAAAATATTTTCATTTTGATGAGACGCCGAATGAAAGCAGTTTAATCGCCGGCAACCGAAAACCCGCGATTTCCCGTAAATCCCGGACTCGGCCCGTATAGTCGAATGTATACAAAGAAAGTAAGCAGGAGTAAACTCATTTCCCGAACGATTTTTAAAATTATTTTTTCACCACTAAAACCCATGAGACTTGTAGTTTTCAAAAATATTTTCATTTTGATGAGACGCCGAATGAAAGCAGTTTAATCGCCGGCAACCGAAAACCCGCGATTTCCCGTAAATCCCGACTCGGCCCGTATAGTCGAATGTATACAAAGAAAGTAAGCAGGAGTAAACTCATTTCCCGAACGATTTTTAAAATTATTTTTCACCACTAAAACCCATGAGACTTGTAGTTTTCAAAAATATTTTCATTTTGATGAGACGCCGAATGAAAGCAGTTTAATCGCCGGCAACCGAAAACCCGCGATTTCCCGTAAATCCCGACTCCGTATAGTCGAATGTATACAAAGAAAGTAAGCAGGGAGTAAACTCATTTCCCGAACGATTTTTAAAATTATTTTTTCACCACTAAAACCCATGAGACTTGTAGTTTTCAAAAATATTTTCATTTTGATGAGACGCCGAATGAAAGCAGTTTAATCGCCGGCAACCGAAAACCCGCGATTTCCCGTAAATCCCGTATAGTCGAATGTATACAAAGAAAGTAAGCAGGAGTAAACTCATTTCCCGAACGATTTTTAAAATTATTTTTCACCACTAAAACCCATGAGACTTGTAGTTTTCAAAAATATTTTCATTTTTTGAGACGCCGAATGAAAGCAGTTTAATCGCCGGCAACCGAAAACCCGCGATTTCCCGTAAATCCGGACTCGCCCGTATAGTCGAATGTATACAAAGAAAGTAAGCAGGAGTAAACTCATTTCCCGAACGATTTTTAAAATTATTTTTTCACCACTAAAACCCATGAGACTTGTAGTTTTCAAAAATATTTTCATTTTGATGAGACGCCGAATGAAAGCAGTTTAATCGCCGGCAACCGAAAACCCGCGATTTCCCGTAAATCCCGACTCGGCCCGTATAGTCGAATGTATACAAAGAAAGTAAGCAGGAGTAAACTCATTTCCCGAACGATTTTTAAAATTATTTTTTCACCACTAAAACCCATGAGACTTGTAGTTTTCAAAAATATTTTCATTTTGATGAGACGCCGAATGAAAGCAGTTTAATCGCCGGCAACCGAAAACCCGCGATTTCCCGTAAATATCCCGTATAGTCGAATGTATACAAAGAAAGTAAGCAGGAGTAAACTCATTTCCCGAACGATTTTTAAAATTATTTTTTCACCACTAAAACCCATGAGACTTGTAGTTTTCAAAAATATTTTCATTTTGATGAGACGCCGAATGAAAGCAGTTTAATCGCCGGCAACCGAAAACCCGCGATTTCCCGTAAATCCCGGATCGGCCCGTATAGTCGAATGTATACAAAGAAAGTAAGCAGGGAGTAAACTCATTTCCCGAACGATTTTTAAAATTATTTTTTCACCACTAAAACCCATGAGACTTGTAGTTTTCAAAAATATTTTCATTTTGATGAGACGCCGAATGAAAGCAGTTTAATCGCCGGCAACCGAAAACCCGCGATTTCCCGTAAATCCCGTATAGTCGAATGTATACAAAGAAAGTAAGCAGGAGTAAACTCATTTCCCGAACGATTTTTAAAATTATTTTTTCACCACTAAAACCCATGAGACTTGTAGTTTTCAAAAATATTTTCATTTTGATGAGACGCCGAATGAAAGCAGTTTAATCGCCGGCAACCGAAAACCCGCGATTTCCCGTAAAATCCCGTATAGTCGAATGTATACAAAGAAAGTAAGGGAGTAAACTCATTTCCCGAACGATTTTTAAAATTATTTTTTCACCACTAAAACCCATGAGACTTGTAGTTTTCAAAAATATTTTCATTTTGATGAGACGCCGAATGAAAGCAGTTTAATCGCCGGCAACCGAAAACCCGCGATTTCCCGTAAATCCCGTATAGTCGAATGTATACAAAGAAAGTAAGCAGGGAGTAAACTCATTTCCCGAACGATTTTTAAAATATTTTTTCACCACTAAAACCCATGAGACTTGTAGTTTTCAAAAATTTTCATTTTGATGAGACGCCGAATGAAAGCAGTTTAATCGCCGGCAACCGAAAACCCGCGATTTCCCGTAAATCCCGTATAGTCGAATGTATACAAAGAAAGTAAGCAGGGAGTAAACTCATTTCCCGAACGATTTTTAAAATTTTTTTCACCACTAAAACCCATGAGACTTGTAGTTTTCAAAAATATTTTCATTTTGATGAGACGCCGAATGAAAGCAGTTTAATCGCCGGCAACCGAAAACCCGCGATTTCCCGTAAATCCCGACTCGGCCCGTATAGTCGAATGTATACAAAGAAAGTAAGGGAGTAAACTCATTTCCCGAACGATTTTTAAAATTATTTTTTTACCACTAAAACCCATGAGACTTGTAGTTTTCAAAAATATTTTCATTTTCGATGAGACGCCGAATGAAAGGAGATTAATCGCGGCAACCGAAAACCCGCGATTTCCCGTAAATCGCGGACTCGGCCCGTATAGTCGAATGTATACAAAGAAAGTAAGCAGGGAGTAAACTCATTTCCCGAACGATTTTTAAAATTATTTTTTCACCACTAAAGCCCATGAGACTTGTAGTTTTCAAAAATATTTTCATTTCTGATGAGACGCCGAATGAAAGCAGTTTAATCGCCGGCAACCGAAAACCCGCGATTTCCCGTAAATGACCCGTATAGTCGAATGTATACAAAGAAAGTAAGCAGGAGTAAACTCATTTCCCGAACGATTTTTAAAATTATTTTTTCACCACTAAAACCCATGAGACTTGTAGTTTTCAAAAATATTTTCATTTTGATGAGACGCCGAATGAAAGCAGTTTAATCGCCGGCAACCGAAAACCCGCGATTTCCCGTAAATCCCGTATAGTCGAATGTATACAAAGAAAGTAAGCAGGAGTAAACTCATTTCCCGAACGATTTTTAAAATTATTTTTTCACCACTAAAACCCATGAGTAGTTTTCAAAAATATTTTCATTTTTGATGAGACGCCGAATGAAAGCAGTTTAATCGCCGGCAACCGAAAACCCGCGATTTCCCGTAAATCCCGTATAGTCGAATGTATACAAAGAAAGTAAGCAGGAGTAAACTCATTTCCCGAACGATTTTTAAAATTATTTTTCACCACTAAAACCCATGAGACTTGTAGTTTTCAAAAATATTTTCATTTTGATGAGACGCCGAATGAAAGCAGTTTAATCGCCGGCAACCGAAAACCCGCGATTTCCCGTAAATCCCGTATAGTCGAATGTATACAAAGAAAGTAAGCAGGAGTAAACTCATTTCCCGAACGATTTTTAAAATTATTTTTTCACCACTAAAACCCATGAGACTTGTAGTTTTCAAAAATATTTTCATTTTGATGAGACGCCGAATGAAAGCAGTTTAATCGCCGGCAACCGAAAACCCGCGATTTCCCGTAAATCCCGACTCGCCCGTATAGTCGAATGTATACAAAGAAAGTAAGCAGGAGTAAACTCATTTCCCGAACGATTTTTAAAATTTTTTTTCACCACTAAAACCCATGAGACTTGTAGTTTTCAAAAATATTTTCATTTTGATGAGACGCCGAATGAAAGCAGTTTAATCGCCGGCAACCGAAAACCCGCGATTTCCCGTAAATCCCGGACTCGGCCCGTATAGTCGAATGTATACAAAGAAAGTAAGCAGGAGTAAACTCATTTCCCGAACGATTTTTAAAATTATTTTTCACCACTAAAACCCATGAGACTTGTAGTTTTCAAAAATATTTTCATTTTGATGAGACGCCGAATGAAAGCAGTTTAATCGCCGGCAACCGAAAACCCGCGATTTCCCGTAAATCCCGTATAGTCGAATGTATACAAAGAAAGTAAGCAGGAGTAAACTCATTTCCCGAACGATTTTTAAAAATTTTTTCACCACTAAAACCCATGAGACTTGTAGTTTTCAAAAATTTTCATTTTGATGAGACGCCGAATGAAAGCAGTTTAATCGCCGGCAACCGAAAACCCGCGATTTCCCGTAAATCCCGTATAGTCGAATGTATACAAAGAAAGTAAGCAGGAGTAAACTCATTTCCCGAACGATTTTTAAAATTATTTTTCACCACTAAAACCCATGAGACTTGTAGTTTTCAAAAATATTTTCATTTTGATGAGACGCCGAATGAAAGCAGTTTAATCGCCGGCAACCGAAAACCGCGATTTCCCGTAAATCCCGTATAGTCGAATGTATACAAAGAAAGTAAGCAGGAGTAAACTCATTTCCCGAACGATTTTTAAAATTATTTTTCACCACTAAAACCCATGAGACTTGTAGTTTTCAAAAATATTTTCATTTTGATGAGACGCCGAATGAAAGCAGTTTAATCGCCGGCAACCGAAAACCCGCGATTTCCCGTAAATCCCGGACTCGGCCCGTATAGTCGAATGTATACAAAGAAAGTAAGCAGGAGTAAACTCATTTCCCGAACGATTTTTAAAATTATTTTTTCACCACTAAAACCCATGAGACTTGTAGTTTTCAAAAATATTTTCATTTTGATGAGACGCCGAATGAAAGCAGTTTAATCGCCGGCAACCGAAAACCCGCGATTTCCCGTAAATCCCGTATAGTCGAATGTATACAAAGAAAGTAAGCAGGAGTAAACTCATTTCCCGAACGATTTTTAAAATTATTTTTTCACCACTAAAACCCATGAGACTTGTAGTTTTCAAAAATATTTTCATTTTGATGAGACGCCGAATGAAAGCAGTTTAATCGCCGGCAACCGAAAACCCGCGATTTCCCGTAAATCCCGTATAGTCGAATGTATACAAAGAAAGTAAGCAGGAGTAAACTCATTTCCCGAACGATTTTTAAAATTTTTTTCACCACTAAAACCCATGAGACTTGTAGTTTTCAAAAATATTTTCATTTTGATGAGACGCCGAATGAAAGCAGTTTAATCGCCGGCAACCGAAAACCCGCGATTTCCCGTAAATCCCGGACTCCCCGTATAGTCGAATGTATACAAAGAAAGTAAGCAGGAGTAAACTCATTTCCCGAACGATTTTTAAAATTATTTTTCACCACTAAAACCCATGAGACTTGTAGTTTTCAAAAATATTTTCATTTTGATGAGACGCCGAATGAAAGCAGTTTAATCGCCGGCAACCGAAAACCCGCGATTTCCCGTAAATCCCGGACTCGCCCGTATAGTCGAATGTATACAAAGAAAGTAAGCAGGGAGTAAACTCATTTCCCGAACGATTTTTAAAATTATTTTTTCACCACTAAAACCCATGAGACTTGTAGTTTTCAAAAATATTTTCATTTTGATGAGACGCCGAATGAAAGCAGTTTAATCGCCGGCAACCGAAAACCCGCGATTTCCCGTAAATCCCGTATAGTCGAATGTATACAAAGAAAGTAAGCAGGAGTAAACTCATTTCCCGAACGATTTTTAAAATTTTTTTCACCACTAAAACCCATGAGACTTGTAGTTTTCAAAAAATTTTCATTTTGATGAGACGCCGAATGAAAGCAGTTTAATCGCCGGCAACCGAAAACCCGCGATTTCCCGTAAATCCCGGACTCCCGTATAGTCGAATGTATACAAAGAAAGTAAGCAGGGAGTAAACTCATTTCCCGAACGATTTTTAAAATTATTTTTTCACCACTAAAACCCATGAGACTTGTAGTTTTCAAAAATATTTTCATTTTGATGAGACGCCGAATGAAAGCAGTTTAATCGCCGGCAACCGAAAACCCGCGATTTCCCGTAAATCCCGGACTCGCCCGTATAGTCGAATGTATACAAAGAAAGTAAGCAGGAGTAAACTCATTTCCCGAACGATTTTTAAAATTATTTTTTCACCACTAAAACCCATGAGACTTGTAGTTTTCAAAAATATTTTCATTTTGATGAGACGCCGAATGAAAGCAGTTTAATCGCCGGCAACCGAAAACCCGCGATTTCCCGTAAATCCCGGACTCGGCCCGTATAGTCGAATGTATACAAAGAAAGTAAGCAGGGAGTAAACTCATTTCCCGAACGATTTTTAAAATTATTTTTTCACCACTAAAACCCATGAGACTTGTAGTTTTCAAAAATATTTTCATTTTGATGAGACGCCGAATGAAAGCAGTTTAATCGCCGGCAACCGAAAACCCGCGATTTCCCGTAAATCCCGATCGGCCCGTATAGTCGAATGTATACAAAGAAAGTAAGCAGGAGTAAACTCATTTCCCGAACGATTTTTAAAATTATTTTTTCACCACTAAAACCCATGAGACTTGTAGTTTTCAAAAATATTTTCATTTTGATGAGACGCCGAATGAAAGCAGTTTAATCGCCGGCAACCGAAAACCCGCGATTTCCCGTAAATCCCGGACTCGGCCCGTATAGTCGAATGTATACAAAGAAAGTAAGCAGGAGTAAACTCATTTCCCGAACGATTTTTAAAATTATTTTTTCACCACTAAAACCCATGAGACTTGTAGTTTTCAAAAATATTTTCATTTTGATGAGACGCCGAATGAAAGCAGTTTAATCGCCGGCAACCGAAAACCCGCGATTTCCCGTAAATCCCGGATCGGCCCGTATAGTCGAATGTATACAAAGAAAGTAAGCAGGAGTAAACTCATTTCCCGAACGATTTTTAAAATTATTTTTTCACCACTAAAACCCATGAGACTTGTAGTTTTCAAAAATATTTTCATTTTGATGAGACGCCGAATGAAAGCAGTTTAATCGCCGGCAACCGAAAACCCGCGATTTCCCGTAAAACTCCCGTATAGTCGAATGTATACAAAGAAAGTAAGCAGGGAGTAAACTCATTTCCCGAACGATTTTTAAAATTATTTTTTCACCACTAAAACCCATGAGACTTGTAGTTTTCAAAAATATTTTCATTTTGATGAGACGCCGAATGAAAGCAGTTTAATCGCCGGCAACCGAAAACCCGCGATTTCCCGTAAATCCCGGATCGGCCCGTATAGTCGAATGTATACAAAGAAAGTAAGCAGGAGTAAACTCATTTCCCGAACGATTTTTAAAATTATTTTTCACCACTAAAACCCATGAGACTTGTAGTTTTCAAAAATTTTCATTTTGATGAGACGCCGAATGAAAGCAGTTTAATCGCCGGCAACCGAAAACCCGCGATTTCCCGTAAATCCCGGATCGGCCCGTATAGTCGAATGTATACAAAGAAAGTAAGCAGGAGTAAACTCATTTCCCGAACGATTTTTAAAATTATTTTTTCACCACTAAAACCCATGAGACTTGTAGTTTTCAAAAATATTTTCATTTTGATGAGACGCCGAATGAAAGCAGTTTAATCGCCGGCAACCGAAAACCCGCGATTTCCCGTAAATCCCGTATAGTCGAATGTATACAAAGAAAGTAAGCAGGGAGTAAACTCATTTCCCGAACGATTTTTAAAATTATTTTTTCACCACTAAAACCCATGAGACTTGTAGTTTTCAAAAATATTTCATTTTGATGAGACGCCGAATGAAAGCAGTTTAATCGCCGGCAACCGAAAACCCGCGATTTCCCGTAAATCCCGACTCGGCCCGTATAGTCGAATGTATACAAAGAAAGTAAGCAGGAGTAAACTCATTTCCCGAACGATTTTTAAAATTATTTTTTCACCACTAAAACCCATGAGACTTGTAGTTTTCAAAAATTTTTCATTTTGATGAGACGCCGAATGAAAGCAGTTTAATCGCCGGCAACCGAAAACCCGCGATTTCCCGTAAATCCCGTATAGTCGAATGTATACAAAGAAAGTAAGCAGGAGTAAACTCATTTCCCGAACGATTTTTAAAATTATTTTTTCACCACTAAAACCCATGAGACTTGTAGTTTTCAAAAATATTTTCATTTTTGATGAGACGCCGAATGAAAGCAGTTTAATCGCCGGCAACCGAAAACCCGCGATTTCCCGTAAATCCCGTATAGTCGAATGTATACAAAGAAAGTAAGCAGGAGTAAACTCATTTCCCGAACGATTTTTAAAATTATTTTTTCACCACTAAAACCCATGAGACTTGTAGTTTTCAAAAATATTTCATTTTGATGAGACGCCGAATGAAAGCAGTTTAATCGCCGGCAACCGAAAACCCGCGATTTCCCGTAAATCCCGGACTCGGCCCGTATAGTCGAATGTATACAAAGAAAGTAAGCAGGAGTAAACTCATTTCCCGAACGATTTTTAAAATTATTTTTTCACCACTAAAACCCATGAGACTTGTAGTTTTCAAAAATATTTTCATTTTGATGAGACGCCGAATGAAAGCAGTTTAATCGCCGGCAACCGAAAACCCGCGATTTCCCGTAAATCCCGGACTCGGCCCGTATAGTCGAATGTATACAAAGAAAGTAAGCAGGAGTAAACTCATTTCCCGAACGATTTTTAAAATTATTTTTTCACCACTAAAACCCATGAGACTTGTAGTTTTCAAAAATATTTTCATTTTGATGAGACGCCGAATGAAAGCAGTTTAATCGCCGGCAACCGAAAACCCGCGATTTCCCGTAAATCCCGACTCCCGTATAGTCGAATGTATACAAAGAAAGTAAGCAGGAGTAAACTCATTTCCCGAACGATTTTTAAAATTATTTTTTCACCACTAAAACCCATGAGACTTGTAGTTTTCAAAAATTTTTCATTTTGATGAGACGCCGAATGAAAGCAGTTTAATCGCCGGCAACCGAAAACCCGCGATTTCCCGTAAATCCCGTATAGTCGAATGTATACAAAGAAAGTAAGCAGGAGTAAACTCATTTCCCGAACGATTTTTAAAATTATTTTTTCACCACTAAAACCCATGAGACTTGTAGTTTTCAAAAAATTTTCATTTTGATGAGACGCCGAATGAAAGCAGTTTAATCGCCGGCAACCGAAAACCCGCGATTTCCCGTAAATCCCGTATAGTCGAATGTATACAAAGAAAGTAAGCAGGAGTAAACTCATTTCCCGAACGATTTTTAAAATTATTTTTTCACCACTAAAACCCATGAGACTTGTAGTTTTCAAAAATATTTTCATTTTGATGAGACGCCGAATGAAAGCAGTTTAATCGCCGGCAACCGAAAACCCGCGATTTCCCGTAAAATCCCGTATAGTCGAATGTATACAAAGAAAGTAAGCAGGAGTAAACTCATTTCCCGAACGATTTTTAAAATTTTTTTTCACCACTAAAACCCATGAGACTTGTAGTTTTCAAAAAATATTTTCATTTTTGATGAGACGCCGAATGAAAGCAGTTTAATCGCCGGCAACCGAAAACCGCGATTTCCCGTAAATGACCCGTATAGTCGAATGTATACAAAGAAAGTAAGCAGGGAGTAAACTCATTTCCCGAACGATTTTTAAAATTATTTTTTCACCACTAAAACCATGAGACTTGTAGTTTTCAAAAATATTTTCATTTTGATGAGACGCCGAATGAAAGCAGTTTAATCGCCGGCAACCGAAAACCCGCGATTTCCCGTAAATCCCGACTGCCCGTATAGTCGAATGTATACAAAGAAAGTAAGCAGGAGTAAACTCATTTCCCGAACGATTTTTAAAATTATTTTTTCACCACTAAAACCCATGAGACTTGTAGTTTTCAAAAATTTTTCATTTTTGATGAGACGCCGAATGAAAGCAGTTTAATCGCCGGCAACCGAAAACCCGCGATTTCCCGTAAATCCCGTATAGTCGAATGTATACAAAGAAAGTAAGCAGGGAGTAAACTCATTTCCGAACGATTTTTAAAATTATTTTTTCACCACTAAAACCCATGAGACTTGTAGTTTTCAAAATATTTTCATTTTTGATGAGACGCCGAATGAAAGCAGTTTAATCGCCGGCAACCGAAAACCCGCGATTTCCCGTAAATCCCGTATAGTCGAATGTATACAAAGAAAGTAAGCAGGGAGTAAACTCATTTCCCGAACGATTTTTAAAATTATTTTTTCACCACTAAAACTCATGAGACTTGTAGTTTTCAAAATATTTTCATTTTTGATGAGACGCCGAATGAAAGCAGTTTAAATCGCCGGCAACCGAAAACCGCGATTCCGTAAATCCCGTATAGTCGAATGTATACAAAGAAAGTAGCAGGGAGTAAACTCATTTCCCGAACGATTTTTAAAATTATTTTTTCACCACTAAAACCCATGAGACTTGTAGTTTTCAAAAATATTTTCATTTTTGATGAGACGCGAATGAAAGCAGTTTAATCGCCGGCAAACCGAAAACCCGCGATTTCCCGTAAATCCCGTATAGTCGAATGTATACAAAGAAAGAAGCAGGGAGTAAACTCATTTCCGAACGATTTTTAAAATTATTTTTTCACCACTAAAACCCATGAGACTTGTAGTTTTCAAAAATATTTTCATTTTTGATGAGACGCCGAATGAAAGCAGTTTAATCGCCGGCAACCGAAAACCCGCGATTTCCCGTAAATCCCGTATAGTCGAATGTATACAAAGAAAGTAAGCAGGAGTAAACTCATTTCCGAACGATTTTTAAAATTATTTTTCACCACTAAAACCCATGAGACTTGTAGTTTTCAAAAATATTTTCATTTTTGATGAGACGCCGAATGAAAGCAGTTTAATCGCCGGCAACCGAAAACCCGCGATTTCCCGTAAATCGCCCGTATAGTCGAATGTATACAAAGAAAGTAAGCAGGAGTAAACTCATTTCCCGAACGATTTTTAAAATTATTTTTTCACCACTAAAACCCATGAGACTTGTAGTTTTCAAAAATTTTCATTTTTGATGAGACGCCGAATGAAAGCAGTTTAATCGCCGGCAACCGAAAACCCGCGATTTCCCGTAAAATCCCGTATAGTCGAATGTATACAAAGAAAGTAAGCAGGGAGTAAACTCATTTCCCGAACGATTTTTTAAATTATTTTTTCACCACTAAAACCCATGGAGACTTGTAGTTTTCAAAAAATATTTTCATTTTTGATGAGACGCCGAATGAAAGCAGTTTAATCGCCGGAAAACCACCGCGATTTCCCGTAAATCCCTCCCGTATAGTCGAATGTATACAAAGAAAGTAGCAGGAGTAAACTCATTTCCCGAACGATTTTTAAAATTATTTTTTCACCACTAAAACCCATGAGACTTGTAGTTTTCAAAAATATTTTCATTTTTGATGAGACGCCGAATGAAAGCAGTTTAATCGCCGGCAACCGAAAACCCGCGTTCCGTATCCGGTCGGCCCGTATAGTCGAATGTATACAAAGAAAGTAAGCAGGGAGTAAACTCATTTCCCGAACGATTTTTTTAAAATTATTTTTTCACCACTAAAACCCAGAGACTTGTAGTTTTCAAAAATATTTTCATTTTTGATGAGACGCCGAATGAAAGCAGTTTAATCGCCGCAACCGAAAAACCCGCGATTTCCCGTAAATCCCGGCTCGGCCCGTTAGTCGAATGTATACAAAGAAAGTAAGCAGGAGTAAACTCATTTCCCGAACGATTTTTAAAATTATTTTTCACCACTAAAACCCATGAGACTTGTAGTTTTCAAAAATATTTTCATTTTTGATGAGACGCCGAATGAAAGCAGTTTAATCGCCGGCAACCGAAAACCCGCGATTCCCGTAAATCCCGGCTCGGCCCGTATAGTCGAATGTATACAAAGAAAGTAAGCAGGGAGTAAACTCATTTCCCGAACGATTTTTAAAATTTTTTTTCACCACTAAAACCCATGAGACTTGTAGTTTTCAAAAATATTTTCATTTTTGATGAGACGCCGAATGAAAGCAGTTTAATCGCCGGCAACCGAAAACCCGCGATTTCCCGTAAATCCCGTATAGTCGAATGTATACAAAGAAAGTAAGCAGGGAGTAAACTCATTTCCCGAACGATTTTTAAAATTATTTTTTCACCACTAAAACCCATGAGACTTGTAGTTTTCAAAAATATTTTCATTTTTGATGAGACGCCGAATGAAAGCAGTTTAATCGCCCGGCAACCGAAAACCCGCGATTTCCCGTAAATCCCGTATAGTCGAATGTATACAAAGAAAGTAAGCAGGGAGTAAACTCATTTCCCGAACGATTTTTAAAATTATTTTTTCACCACTAAAACCCATGAGACTTGTAGTTTTCAAAAATATTTTCATTTTTGATGAGACGCCGAATGAAAGCAGTTTAATCGCCGGCAACCGAAAACCCGCGATTTCCCGTAAATCCCGTATAGTCGAATGTATACAAAGAAAGTAAGCAGGGAGTAAACTCATTTCCCGAACGATTTTTAAAATTATTTTTTCACCACTAAAACCATGAGACTTGTAGTTTTCAAAAATATTTTCATTTTTGATGAGACGCCGAATGAAAGCAGTTTAATCGGAACCGAAAAACCCGCGATTTCCCGTAAATCCCGGCTCGGCCCGTATAGTCGAATGTATACAAAGAAAGTAAGCAGGGAGTAAACTCATTTCCCGAACGATTTTAAAATTATTTTTTCACCACTAAAACCCATGAGACTTGTAGTTTTCAAAAATGTTTTCATTTTTGATGAAACTCCGAATGAAAGCAGTTTAATCGCCGGCAACCGAATACCCGCGTCTCCCGTAAATTCCGTATAGTCGAATGTATACAAAGAAGGTAAGCAGGGAGTAAACTCATTTCCCGAACGATTTTTAAAATTATTTTTTCACCACTAAAACCATGAGACTTGTAGTTTTCAAAAATATTTTCATTTTTGATGAGACGCCGAATGAAAGCAGTTTAATCGCCGGCAACCGAAAACCCGCGATTTCCCGTAAATCCCGGCTCGGCCCGTATAGTCGAATGTATACAAAGAAAGTAGCAGGGAGTAAACTCATTTCCCGAACGATTTTTAAAATTATTTTTTCACCACTAAAACCCATGAGACTTGTAGTTTTCAAAATATTTTCATTTTTGATGAGACGCCGAATGAAAGCAGTTTAATCGCCGGCAACCGAAAACCCGCGATTTCCCGTAAATCCCGTATAGTCGAATGTATACAAAGAAAGTAAGCAGGGAGTAAACTCATTTCCCGAACGATTTTTAAAATTATTTTTTCACCACTAAAACCCATGAGACTTGTAGTTTTCAAAAATATTTCATTTTTGATGAGACGCCGAATGAAAGCAGTTTAATCCGGCAACCGAAAACCCGCGATTTCCCGTAAATCCCGGCTCGGCCCGTATAGTCGAATGTATACAAAGAAAGTAGCAGGGAGTAAACTCATTTCCCGAACGATTTTTAAAATTATTTTTTCACCACTAAAACCCATGAGACTTGTAGTTTTCAAAAATATTTTCATTTTTGATGAGACGCCGAATGAAAGCAGTTTAATCGCCGGCAACCGAAAACCCGCGATTTCCCGTAAATCCCGTATAGTCGAATGTATACAAAGAAAGTAAGCGGAGTAAACTCATTTCCCGAACGATTTTTAAAATTATTTTTTCACCACTAAAACCATGAGACTTGCAGTTTTCAAAAATATTTTTCATTTTGATGAGACGCCGAATGAAACAGTTTAATCTCCGGCAACCGAAAACCCGCGATTTCCGTAAATCCCGGACTCGGCCCGTATAGTCGAATGTATACAAAGAAAGTAAGCAGGGAGTAAACTCATTTCCCGAACGATTTTTAAAATTATTTTTCACCACTAAAACCCATGAGACTTGTAGTTTTCAAAAATATTTTCATTTTGATGAGACGCCGAATGAAAGCAGTTTAATCGCCGGCAACCGAAAACCCGCGATTTCCCGTAAATCCCGTATAGTCGAATGTATACAAAGAAAGTAAGCAGGGAGTAAACTCATTTCCCGAACGATTTTAAAATTATTTTTTCACCACTAAAACCATGAGACTTGTAGTTTTCAAAAATTTTTCATTTTTGATGAGACGCCGAATGAAAGCAGTTTAATCGCCGGCAACCGAAAACCCGCGATTTCCCGTAAATCCCGTATAGTCGAATGTATACAAAGAAAGTAAGCAGGGAGTAAACTCATTTCCCGAACGATTTTTAAAATTATTTTTTCACCACTAAAACCATGAGACTTGTAGTTTTCAAAAATATTTTCATTTTTGATGAGACGCCGAATGAAAGCAGTTTAATCGCCGGAAACCGAAAACCCGCGATTTCCCGTAAATCCCGTTATAGTCGAATGTATACAAAGAAAGTAAGCAGGGAGTAAACTCATTTCCGAACGATTTTTAAAATTATTTTTTCACCACTAAAACCATGAGACTTGTAGTTTTCAAAAATATTTTCATTTTTGATGAGACGCCGAATGAAACCAGTTTAATCCGGCAACCGAAAACCCGCGATTTCCCGTAAATCCCGGCTCGGCCCGTATAGTCGAATGTATACAAAGAAAGTAAGCAGGGAGTAAACTCATTTCCCGAACGATTTTTAAAATTATTTTTTCACCACTAAAACCATGAGACTTGTAGTTTTCAAAAATGTTTTCATTTTTGATGAGACGCCGAATGAAAGCAGTTTAATCGCCGGCAACCGAAAACCCGCGATTTCCCGTAAAATCCCGTATAGTCGAATTACACAAAGAAAGTAAGGGAGTAAACTCATTTCCCGAACGATTTTTAAAATTATTTTTTCACCACTAAAACCCATGAGACTTGTAGTTTTCAAAAATATTTTCATTTTTGATGAGACGCCGAATGAAAGCAGTTTAATCGCCGGCAACCGAAAACCCGCGATTTCCCGTAAATCCCGGGCTCGGCCGTATAGTCGAATGTATACAAAGAAAGTAAGCAGGGAGTAAACTCATTTCCCGAACGATTTTTAAAATTATTTTTTCACCACTAAAACCCATGAGACTTGTAGTTTTCAAAAAATTTTCATTTTTGATGAGACGCCGAATGAAAGCAGTTTAATCGCCGGCAACCGAAAACCCGCGATTTCCCGTAAATCCCGTATAGTCGAATGTATACAAAGAAAGTAAGCAGGGAGTAAACTCATTTCCCGAACGATTTTTAAAATTATTTTTTCACCACTAAAACCCATGAGACTTGTAGTTTTCAAAAATATTTTCATTTTTGATGAGACGCCGAATGAAAGCAGTTTAATCGCCGGCAACCGAAAACCCGCGATTTCCCGTAAATCCCGGGTATAGTCGAATGTATACAAAGAAAGTAAGCAGGGAGTAAACTCATTTCCCGAACGATTTTTAAAATTATTTTTTCACCACTAAAACCCATGAGACTTGTAGTTTTCAAAAATATTTTCATTTTTGATGAGACGCCGAATGAAACCAGTTTAATCTCCGGAAACCGAAAACCCGCGATTTCCCGTAAATCCCGGACTCGGCCCGTATAGTCGAATGTATACAAAGAAAGTAAGCAGGGAGTAAACTCATTTCCCGAACGATTTTTAAAATTATTTTTTCACCACTAAAACCCATGAGACTTGTAGTTTTCAAAAATGTTTTCATTTTTGATGAGACGCCGAATGAAAGCAGTTTAATCGCCGGCAACCGAAAACCCGCGATTTCCCGTAAATCCCGGGCTCGGCCCGTATAGTCGAATGTATACAAAGAAAGTACAGGAGTAAACTCATTTCCCGAACGATTTTTAAATTATTTTTTCACCACTAAAACCCATGAGACTTGTAGTTTTCAAAAATTTTTCATTTTTGATGAGACGCCGAATGAAAGCAGTTTAATCGCCGGCAACCGAAAACCCGCGATTTCCCGTAAATCCCGGGCTCGGCCGTATAGTCGAATGTATACAAAGAAAGTACAGGGAGTAAACTCATTTCCCGAACGATTTTTAAAATTATTTTTCACCACTAAAACCATGAGACTTGTAGTTTTCAAAAATATTTTCATTTTTGATGAGACGCCGAATGAAAGCAGTTTAATCCGGAACCGAAAACCCGATTTCCCGTAAATCCCGGGCTCGGCCCGTATAGTCGAATGTATACAAAGAAAGTACCAGGGAGTAAACTCATTTCCCGAACGATTTTTAAAATTATTTTTTCACCACTAAAACCCATGAGACTTGTAGTTTTCAAAATATTTTCATTTTGATGAGACGCCGAATGAAAGCAGTTTAATCGCCGGCAACCGAAAACCGCGATTTCCCGTAAATCCCGTATAGTCGAATGTATACAAAGAAAGTAAGCAGGGAGTAAACTCATTTCCGAACGATTTTTAAAATTATTTTTTCACCACTAAAACCATGAGACTTGTAGTTTTTCAAAAATTTTTCATTTTTGATGAGACGCCGAATGAAAGCAGTTTAATCGCCGGCAACCGAAAACC
>JASGCC010003683.1:0-22950 GCA_030067915.1 Hydractinia echinata | reverse complement strand
TTTTGAAAACTGCAAGTCTCATGAGTTTTAGTGGTGAAAAAATAATTTTAAAAATCGTTCGGGAAATGAGTTTACTCCCTGCTTACTTTCTTTGTATACATTCGACTATACGGGATTTACGGGAAATCGCGGGTTTTCGGTTGCCGGCGATTAAACTGCTTTCATTCGGCGTCTCATCAAAAATGAAAATATTTTTGAAAACTGCAAGTCTCATGAGTTTTAGTGGTGAAAAAATAATTTTAAAAATCGTTCGGGAAATGAGTTTACTCCCTGCTTACTTTCTTTGTATACATTCGACTATACGGGATTTACGGGAAATCGCGGGTTTTCGGTTGCCGGCGATTAAACTGCTTTCATTCGGCGTCTCATCAAAAATGAAAATATTTTTGAAAACTACAAGTCTCATGGTTTTAGTGGTGAAAAAATAATTTTAAAAATCGTTCGGGAAATGAGTTTACTCCCTGCTTACTTTCTTTGTATACATTCGACTATACGGGATTTACGGGAAATCGCGGGTTTTCGGTTGCCGGCGATTAAACTGCTTTCATTCGGCGTCTCATCAAAAATGAAAATATTTTTGAAAACTGCAAGTCTCATGAGTTTTAGTGGTGAAAAAATAATTTTAAAAATCGTTCGGGAAATGAGTTTACTCCCTGCTTACTTTCTTTGTATACATTCGACTATACGGGATTTACGGGAAATCGCGGGTTTTCGGTTGCCGGATTAAACTGCTTTCATTCGGCGTCTCATCAAAAATGAAAATATTTTTGAAAACTACAAGTCTCATGGTTTTAGTGGTGAAAAAATAATTTTAAAAATCGTTCGGGAAATGAGTTTACTCCCTGCTTACTTTCTTGTATACATTCGACTATACGGGATATTTACGGGAAATCGCGGGTTTTCGGTTGCCGGCGATTAAACTGCTTTCATTCGGCGTCTCATCAAAAATGAAAATATTTTTGAAAACTACAAGTCTCATGAGTTTTAGTGGTGAAAAAATAATTTTAAAAATCGTTCGGGAAATGAGTTTACTCCCTGCTTACTTTCTTTGTATACATTCGACTATACGGGATTTACGGGAAATCGCGGGTTTTCGGTTGCCGGCGATTAAACTGCTTTCATTCGGCGTCTCATCAAAAATGAAAATATTTTTGAAAACTGCAAGTCTCATGAGTTTTAGTGGTGAAAAAATAATTTTAAAAATCGTTCGGGAAATGAGTTTACTCCCTGCTTACTTTCTTTGTATACATTCGACTATACGGGATTTACGGGAAATCGCGGTTTTCGGTTGCCGGCGATTAAACTGCTTTCATTCGGCGTCTCATCAAAAATGAAAATTTTTGAAAACTACAAGTCTCATGGTTTTAGTGGTGAAAAAATAATTTTAAAAATCGTTCGGGAAATGAGTTTACTCCCTGCTTACTTTCTTTGTATACATTCGACTATACGGGATTTACGGGAAATCGCGGGTTTTCGGTTGCCGGCGATTAAACTGCTTTCATTCGGCGTCTCATCAAAAATGAAAATATTTTGAAAACTGCAAGTCTCATGAGTTTTAGTGGTGAAAAAATAATTTTAAAAATCGTTCGGGAAATGAGTTTACTCCCTGCTTACTTTCTTTGTATACATTCGACTATACGGGATTTACGGGAAATCGCGGGTTTTCGGTTGCCGGCGATTAAACTGCTTTTTCGGCGTCTCATCAAAAATGAAAATATTTTTGAAAACGCAAGTCTCATGGTTTTAGTGGTGAAAAAATAATTTTAAAAATCGTTCGGGAAATGAGTTTACTCCCTGCTTACTTTCTTTGTATACATTCGACTATACGGGATTTACGGGAAATCGCGGGTTTTCGGTTGCCGGATTAAACTGCTTTCATTCGGCGTCTCATCAAAAATGAAAATATTTTGAAAACTCAAGTCTCATGAGTTTTAGTGGTGAAAAAATAATTTTAAAAATCGTTCGGGAAATGAGTTTACTCCCTGCTTACTTTCTTTGTATACATTCGACTATACGGGATTTACGGGAAATCGCGGGTTTTCGGTTGCCGGCGATTAAACTGCTTTCATTCGGCGTCTCATCAAAAATGAAAATATTTTTGAAAACTACAAGTCTCATGAGTTTTAGTGGTGAAAAAATAATTTTAAAAATCGTTCGGGAAATGAGTTTACTCCCTGCTTACTTTCTTTGTATACATTCGACTATACGGGATTTACGGGAAATCGCGGGTTTTCGGTTGCCGGCGATTAAACTGCTTTCATTCGGCGTCTCATCAAAAATGAAAAATTTTTGAAAACTACAAGTCTCATGAGTTTTAGTGGTGAAAAAATAATTTTAAAAATCGTTCGGGAAATGAGTTTACTCCCTGCTTACTTTCTTTGTATACATTCGACTATACGGGATTTACGGGAAATCGCGGGTTTTCGGTTGCCGGCGATTAAACTGCTTTCATTCGGCGTCTCATCAAAAATGAAAATATTTTTAAAACTACAAGTCTCATGGTTTTAGTGGTGAAAAAATAATTTTAAAAATCGTTCGGGAAATGAGTTTACTCCCTGCTTACTTTCTTTGTATACATTCGACTATACGGGATTTACGGGAAATCGCGGGTTTTCGGTTGCCGGCGATTAAACTGCTTTCATTCGGCGTCTCATCAAAAATGAAAATATTTTTGAAAACTACAAGTCTCATGAGTTTTAGTGGTGAAAAAATAATTTTAAAAATCGTTCGGGAAATGAGTTTACTCCCTGCTTACTTTCTTTGTATACATTCGACTATACGGGATTTACGGGAAATCGCGGGTTTTCGGTTGCCGGCGATTAAACTGCTTTCATTCGGCGTCTCATCAAAAATGAAAATATTTTTGAAAACTGCAAGTCTCATGAGTTTTAGTGGTGAAAAAATAATTTTAAAAATCGTTCGGGAAATGAGTTTACTCCCTGCTTACTTTCTTTGTATACATTCGACTATACGGGATTTACGGGAAATCGCGGGTTTTCGGTTGCCGGCGATTAAACTGCTTTCATTCGGCGTCTCATCAAAAATGAAAATATTTTTGAAAACTGCAAGTCTCATGGTTTTAGTGGTGAAAAAATAATTTTAAAAATCGTTCGGGAAATGAGTTTACTCCCTGCTTACTTTCTTTGTATACATTCGACTATACGGGATTTACGGGAAATCGCGGGTTTTCGGTTGCCGGCGATTAAACTGCTTTCATTCGGCGTCTCATCAAAAATGAAAATATTTTTGAAAACGCAAGTCTCATGAGTTTTAGTGGTGAAAAAATAATTTTAAAAATCGTTCGGGAAATGAGTTTACTCCCTGCTTACTTTCTTGTATACATTCGACTATACGGGATTTACGGGAAATCGCGGGTTTTCGGTTGCCGGCGATTAAACTGCTTTCATTCGGCGTCTCATCAAAAATGAAAATATTTTTGAAAACTGCAAGTCTCATGGTTTTAGTGGTGAAAAAATAATTTTAAAAATCGTTCGGGAAATGAGTTTACTCCCTGCTTACTTTCTTTGTATACATTCGACTATACGGGATTTACGGGAAATCGCGGGTTTTCGGTTGCCGGCGATTAAACTGCTTTCATTCGGCGTCTCATCAAAAATGAAAATATTTTTGAAAACTGCAAGTCTCATGAGTTTTAGTGGTGAAAAAATAATTTTAAAAATCGTTCGGGAAATGAGTTTACTCCCTGCTTACTTTCTTTGTATACATTCGACTATACGGGATTTACGGGAAATCGCGGGTTTTCGGTTGCCGGCGATTAAACTGCTTTCATTCGGCGTCTCATCAAAAATGAAAATATTTTTGAAAACTGCAAGTCTCATGAGTTTTAGTGGTGAAAAAATAATTTTAAAAATCGTTCGGGAAATGAGTTTACTCCCTGCTTACTTTCTTTGTATACATTCGACTATACGGGATTTACGGGAAATCGCGGGTTTTCGGTTGCCGGCGATTAAACTGCTTTCATTCGGCGTCTCATCAAAAATGAAAATATTTTTGAAAACTACAAGTCTCATGAGTTTTAGTGGTGAAAAAATAATTTTAAAAATCGTTCGGGAAATGAGTTTACTCCCTGCTTACTTTCTTTGTATACATTCGACTATACGGGATTTACGGGAAATCGCGGGTTTTCGGTTGCCGGCGATTAAACTGCTTTCATTCGGCGTCTCATCAAAAATGAAAATATTTTTGAAAACTGCAAGTCTCATGAGTTTTAGTGGTGAAAAAATAATTTTAAAAATCGTTCGGGAAATGAGTTTACTCCCTGCTTACTTTCTTTGTATACATTCGACTATACGGGATTTACGGGAAATCGCGGGTTTTCGGTTGCCGGCGATTAAACTGCTTTCATTCGGCGTCTCATCAAAAATGAAAATATTTTTGAAAACTACAAGTCTCATGAGTTTTAGTGGTGAAAAAATAATTTTAAAAATCGTTCGGGAAATGAGTTTACTCCCTGCTTACTTTCTTTGTATACATTCGACTATACGGGATTTACGGGAAATCGCGGGTTTTCGGTTGCCGGATTAAACTGCTTTCATTCGGCGTCTCATCAAAAATGAAAATATTTTTGAAAACTGCAAGTCTCATGAGTTTTAGTGGTGAAAAAATAATTTTAAAAATCGTTCGGGAAATGAGTTTACTCCCTGCTTACTTTCTTTGTATACATTCGACTATACGGGATTTACGGGAAATCGCGGGTTTTCGGTTGCCGGCGATTAAACTGCTTTCATTCGGCGTCTCATCAAAAATGAAAATATTTTTGAAAACTGCAAGTCTCATGAGTTTTAGTGGTGAAAAAAAATTTTAAAAATCGTTCGGGAAATGAGTTTACTCCCTGCTTACTTTCTTTGTATACATTCGACTATACGGGATTTACGGGAAATCGCGGGTTTTCGGTTGCCGGCGATTAAACTGCTTTCATTCGGCGTCTCATCAAAAATGAAAATATTTTTGAAAACTGCAAGTCTCATGAGTTTTAGTGGTGAAAAAATAATTTTAAAAATCGTTCGGGAAATGAGTTTACTCCCTGCTTACTTTCTTTGTATACATTCGACTATACGGGATTTACGGGAAATCGCGGTTTTCGGTTGCCGGCGATTAAACTGCTTTCATTCGGCGTCTCATCAAAAATGAAAATATTTTTGAAAACTACAAGTCTCATGGGTTTTAGTGGTGAAAAAATAATTTTAAAAATCGTTCAGAAAATGAGTTTACTCCCTTTGTGGGTTTTCGGTTGCCGGCGATTAAACTGCTTTCATTCGGCGTCTCATCAAAAATGAAAATATTTTTGAAAACTGCAAGTCTCATGAGTTTTAGTGGTGAAAAAATAATTTTAAAAATCGTTCGGGAAATGAGTTTACTCCCTGCTTACTTTCTTTGTATACATTCGACTATACGGGATTTACGGGAAATCGCGGGTTTTCGGTTGCCGGCGATTAAACTGCTTTCATTCGGCGTCTCATCAAAAATGAAAATATTTTTGAAAACTGCAAGTCTCATGAGTTTTAGTGGTGAAAAAATAATTTTAAAAATCGTTCGGGAAATGAGTTTACTCCCTGCTTACTTTCTTTGTATACATTCGACTATACGGGATTTACGGGAAATCGCGGGTTTTCGGTTGCCGGCGATTAAACTGCTTTTTCGGCGTCTCATCAAAAATGAAAATATTTTTGAAAACTACAAGTCTCATGAGTTTTAGTGGTGAAAAAATAATTTTAAAAATCGTTCGGGAAATGAGTTTACTCCCTGCTTACTTTCTTTGTATACATTCGACTATACGGGATTTACGGGAAATCGCGGGTTTTCGGTTGCCGGCGATTAAACTGATTCGGCGTCTCATCAAAAATGAAAATATTTTTGAAAACTGCAAGTCTCATGAGTTTTAGTGGTGAAAAAATAATTTTAAAAATCGTTCGGGAAATGAGTTTACTCCCTGCTTACTTTCTTTGTATACATTCGACTATACGGGATTTACGGGAAATCGCGGGTTTTCGGTTGCCGGCGATTAAACTGCTTTCATTCGGCGTCTCATCAAAAATGAAAATATTTTTGAAAACTGCAAGTCTCATGAGTTTTAGTGGTGAAAAAATAATTTTAAAAATCGTTCGGGAAATGAGTTTACTCCCTGCTTACTTTCTTTGTATACATTCGACTATACGGGATTTACGGGAAATCGCGGGTTTTCGGTTGCCGGCGATTAAACTGCTTTCATTCGGCGTCTCATCAAAAATGAAAATATTTTTGAAAACTGCAAGTCTCATGAGTTTTAGTGGTGAAAAAATAATTTTAAAAATCGTTCGGGAAATGAGTTTACTCCCTGCTTACTTTCTTTGTATACATTCGACTATACGGGATTTACGGGAAATCGCGGTTTTCGGTTGCCGGCGATTAAACTGCTTTCATTCGGCGTCTCATCAAAAATGAAAATATTTTTGAAAACTACAAGTCTCATGAGTTTTAGTGGTGAAAAAATAATTTTAAAAATCGTTCGGGAAATGAGTTTTACTTCCCTTTGTCGGGTTTTCGGTTGCCGGCGATTAAACTGCTTTCATTCGGCGTCTCATCAAAAATGAAAATATTTTTGAAAACTACAAGTCTCATGGGTTTTAGTGGTGAAAAAATAATTTTAAAAATCGTTCGGGAAATGAGTTTACTCCCTGCTTACTTTCTTTGTATACATTCGACTATACGGGATTTACGGGAAATCGCGGGTTTTCGGTTGCCGGCGATTAAACTGCTTTCATTCGGCGTCTCATCAAAAATGAAAATATTTTTGAAAACTACAAGTCTCATGGGTTTTAGTGGTGAAAAAATAATTTTAAAAATCGTTCGGGAAATGAGTTTACTCCCTTTGTGGGTTTTCGGTTGCCGGCAATTAAACTGCTTTCATTCGGCGTCTCATCAAAAATGAAAACATTTTTGAAAACTACAAGTCTCATGAGTTTTAGTGGTGAAAAAATAATTTTAAAAATCGTTCGGGAAATGAGTTTACTCCCTGCTTACTTTCTTTGTATACATTCGACTATACGGGATATTTACGGGAAATCGCGGGTTTTCGGTTGCCGGCGATTAAACTGCTTTCATTCGGCGTCTCATCAAAAATGAAAATATTTTTGAAAAATGCAAGTCTCATGAGTTTTAGTGGTGAAAAAATAATTTTAAAAATCGTTCGGGAAATGAGTTTACTCCCTGCTTACTTTCTTTGTATACATTCGACTATACGGGATTTACGGGAAATCGCGGGTTTTCGGTTGCCGGATTAAACTGCTTTCATTCGGCGTCTCATCAAAAATGAAAATATTTTTGAAAACTGCAAGTCTCATGAGTTTTAGTGGTGAAAAAATAATTTTAAAAATCGTTCGGGAAATGAGTTTACTCCCTGCTTACTTTCTTTGTATACATTCGACTATACGGGATTTACGGGAAATCGCGGGTTTTCGGTTGCCGGCGATTAAACTGCTTTCATTCGGCGTCTCATCAAAAATGAAAATATTTTTGAAAACTGCAAGTCTCATGGTTTTAGTGGTGAAAAAATAATTTTAAAAATCGTTCGGGAAATGAGTTTACTCCCTGCTTACTTTCTTTGTATACATTCGACTATACGGGATTTACGGGAAATCGCGGTTTTCGGTTGCCGGCGATTAAACTGCTTTCATTCGGCGTCTCATCAAAAATGAAAATATTTTTGAAAACTACAAGTCTCATGAGTTTTAGTGGTGAAAAAATAATTTTAAAAATCGTTCGGGAAATGAGTTACTCCCTTTTGGGTTTTCGGTTGCCGGCGATTAAACTGCTTTCATTCGGCGTCTCATCAAAAATGAAAATATTTTTGAAAACTGCAAGTCTCATGAGTTTTAGTGGTGAAAAAATAATTTTAAAAATCGTTCGGGAAATGAGTTTACTCCCTGCTTACTTTCTTTGTATACATTCGACTATACGGGATTTACGGGAAATCGCGGGTTTTCGGTTGCCGGCGATTAAACTGCTTTCATTCGGCGTCTCATCAAAAATGAAAATATTTTTGAAAACTACAAGTCTCATGAGTTTTAGTGGTGAAAAAATAATTTTAAAAATCGTTCGGGAAATGAGTTTACTCCCTGCTTACTTTCTTTGTATACATTCGACTATACGGGATTTACGGGAAATCGCGGTTTTCGGTTGCCGGCGATTAAACTGCTTTCATTCGGCGTCTCATCAAAAATGAAAATATTTTTGAAAACTACAAGTCTCATGGTTTTAGTGGTGAAAAAATAATTTTAAAAATCGTTCGGGAAATGAGTTTACTCCCTGCTTACTTTCTTTGTATACATTCGACTATACGGGATTTACGGGAAATCGCGGGTTTTCGGTTGCCGGCGATTAAACTGCTTTCATTCGGCGTCTCATCAAAAATGAAAATATTTTTGAAAATACAAGTCTCATGAGTTTTAGTGGTGAAAAAATAATTTTAAAAATCGTTCGGGAAATGAGTTTACTCCCTGCTTACTTTCTTTGTATACATTCGACTATACGGGATTTACGGGAAATCGCGGGTTTTCGGTTGCCGGATTAAACTGCTTTCATTCGGCGTCTCATCAAAAATGAAAATATTTTTGAAAACTACAAGTCTCATGGTTTTAGTGGTGAAAAAATAATTTTAAAAATCGTTCGGGAAATGAGTTTACTCCCTGCTTACTTTCTTTGTATACATTCGACTATACGGGATTTACGGGAAATCGCGGGTTTTCGGTTGCCGGCGATTAAACTGCTTTCATTCGGCGTCTCATCAAAAATGAAAATATTTTTGAAAACTGCAAGTCTCATGAGTTTTAGTGGTGAAAAAATAATTTTAAAAATCGTTCGGGAAATGAGTTTACTCCCTGCTTACTTTCTTTGTATACATTCGACTATACGGG
This sequence comes from Hydractinia echinata, assembly GCA_030067915.1. Classification (NCBI taxonomy): domain Eukaryota; kingdom Metazoa; phylum Cnidaria; class Hydrozoa; order Anthoathecata; family Hydractiniidae; genus Hydractinia; species Hydractinia echinata. The sequence goes on along the minus strand of JASGCC010003683.1, from coordinate 14,038 downwards.
ATTTACGGGAAATCGCGGGTTTTCGGTTGCCGGCGATTAAACTGCTTTCATTCGGCGTCTCATCAAAAATGAAAATATTTTTGAAAACTCAAGTCTCATGGTTTTAGTGGTGAAAAAATAATTTTAAAAATCGTTCGGGAAATGAGTTTACTCCCTGCTTACTTTCTTTGTATACATTCGACTATACGGGATTTACGGGAAATCGCGGTTTTCGGTTGCCGGCGATTAAACTGCTTTCATTCGGCGTCTCATCAAAAATGAAAAATTTTTGAAAACTACAAGTCTCATGAGTTTTAGTGGTGAAAAAATAATTTTAAAAATCGTTCGGGAAGAAATGAGTTTATCCCTATTGTCGCGGGTTTTCGGTTGCCGGCGATTAAACTGCTTTCATTCGGCGTCTCATCAAAAATGAAAATATTTTTGAAAACTACAAGTCTCATGGTTTTAGTGGTGAAAAAATAATTTTAAAAATCGTTCGGGAAATGAGTTTACTCCCTGCTTACTTTCTTTGTATACATTCGACTATACGGGATTTACGGGAAATCGCGGGTTTTCGGTTGCCGGCGATTAAACTGCTTTTTCGGCGTCTCATCAAAAATGAAAATATTTTTGAAAACTACAAGTCTCATGGTTTTAGTGGTGAAAAAATAATTTTAAAAATCGTTCGGGAAATGAGTTTACTCCTGTGGTTTTTCGGTTGCCGGCGATTAAACTGCTTTCATTCGGCGTCTCATCAAAAATGAAAATATTTTGAAAACTACAAGTCTCATGAGTTTTAGTGGTGAAAAAATAATTTTAAAAATCGTTCGGGAAATGAGTTTACTCCCTGCTTACTTTCTTTGTATACATTCGACTATACGGGATTTACGGGAAATCGCGGGTTTTCGGTTGCCGGCGATTAAACTGCTTTCATTCGGCGTCTCATCAAAAATGAAAATATTTTTGAAAACTACAAGTCTCATGGTTTTAGTGGTGAAAAAATAATTTTAAAAATCGTTCGGGAAATGAGTTTACTCCCTGCTTACTTTCTTATACATTCGACTATACGGGATTTACGGGAAATCGCGGGTTTTCGGTTGCCGGCGATTAAACTGCTTTCATTCGGCGTCTCATCAAAAATGAAAATATTTTGAAAACTACAAGTCTCATGAGTTTTAGTGGTGAAAAAATAATTTTAAAAATCGTTCGGGAAATGAGTTTACTCCCTGCTTACTTTCTTTGTATACATTCGACTATACGGGATTTACGGGAAATCGCGGGTTTTCGGTTGCCGGCGATTAAACTGCTTTCATTCGGCGTCTCATCAAAAATGAAAATATTTTTGAAAACTACAAGTCTCATGGTTTTAGTGGTGAAAAAATAATTTTAAAAATCGTTCGAGAAATGAGTTTACTCCCTTTACGTCGCGGGTTTTCGGTTGCCGGCGATTAAACTGCTTTCATTCGGCGTCTCATCAAAAATGAAAATATTTTTGAAAACTACAAGTCTCATGAGTTTTAGTGGTGAAAAAATAATTTTAAAAATCGTTCGGGAAATGAGTTTACTCCCTGCTTACTTTCTTTGTATACATTCGACTATACGGGATTTACGGGAAATCGCGGGTTTTCGGTTGCCGGCGATTAAACTGCTTTCATTCGGCGTCTCATCAAAAATGAAAATATTTTTAAAACTACAAGTCTCATGGTTTTAGTGGTGAAAAAATAATTTTAAAAATCGTTCGGGAAATGAGTTTACTCCCTGCTTACTTTCTTTGTATACATTCGACTATACGGGATTCGGATTACGGGAAATCGCGGGTTTTCGGTTGCCGGCGATTAAACTGCTTTCATTCGGCGTCTCATCAAAAATGAAAATATTTTTGAAAACTGCAAGTCTCATGAGTTTTAGTGGTGAAAAAATAATTTTAAAAATCGTTCGGGAAATGAGTTTACTCCCTGCTTACTTTCTTTGTATACATTCGACTATACGGGATTTACGGGAAATCGCGGTTTTCGGTTGCCGGCGATTAAACTGCTTTCATTCGGCGTCTCATCAAAAATGAAAATATTTTTGAAAACTACAAGTCTCATGGTTTTAGTGGTGAAAAAATAATTTTAAAAATCGTTCGGGAAATGAGTTTACTCCCTGCTTACTTTCTTTGTATACATTCGACTATACGGGATTTACGGGAAATCGCGGGTTTTCGGTTGCCGGCGATTAAACTGCTTTCATTCGGCGTCTCATCAAAAATGAAAATATTTTTGAAAACTGCAAGTCTCATGAGTTTTAGTGGTGAAAAAATAATTTTAAAAATCGTTCGGGAAATGAGTTTACTCCCTGCTTACTTTCTTTGTATACATTCGACTATACGGGATTTACGGGAAATCGCGGGTTTTCGGTTGCCGGCGATTAAACTGCTTTCATTCGGCGTCTCATCAAAAATGAAAATTTTTTGAAAACTACAAGTCTCATGGTTTTAGTGGTGAAAAAATAATTTTAAAAATCGTTCGGGAAATGAGTTTACTCCCTGCTTACTTTCTTTGTATACATTCGACTATACGGGATTTACGGGAAATCGCGGTTTTCGGTTGCCGGCGATTAAACTGCTTTCATTCGGCGTCTCATCAAAAATGAAAATTTTTTGAAAACTACAAGTCTCATGAGTTTTAGTGGTGAAAAAATAATTTTAAAAATCGTTCGGGAAATGAGTTTACTCCCTGCTTACTTTCTTTGTATACATTCGACTATACGGGATTTACGGGAAATCGCGGGTTTTCGGTTGCCGGCGATTAAACTGCTTTCATTCGGCGTCTCATCAAAAATGAAAATATTTTTGAAAACTACAAGTCTCATGGTTTTAGTGGTGAAAAAATAATTTTAAAAATCGTTCGGGAAATGAGTTTACTCCCTGCTTACTTTCTTTGTATACATTCGACTATACGGGATTTACGGGAAATCGCGGTTTTCGGTTGCCGGCGATTAAACTGCTTTCATTCGGCGTCTCATCAAAAATGAAAATATTTTTGAAAACTGCAAGTCTCATGAGTTTTAGTGGTGAAAAAATAATTTTAAAAATCGTTCGGGAAATGAGTTTACTCCCTGCTTACTTTCTTTGTATACATTCGACTATACGGGATTTACGGGAAATCGCGGGTTTTCGGTTGCCGGCGATTAAACTGCTTTCATTCGGCGTCTCATCAAAAATGAAAATATTTTTGAAAACTACAAGTCTCATGGTTTTAGTGGTGAAAAAATAATTTTAAAAATCGTTCGGAAATGAGTTTACTCCCTGCTTACTTTCTTTGTATACATTCGACTATACGGGATTTACGGGAAATCGCGGGTTTTCGGTTGCCGGCGATTAAACTGCTTTCATTCGGCGTCTCATCAAAAATGAAAATATTTTTGAAAACTACAAGTCTCATGGTTTTAGTGGTGAAAAAATAATTTTAAAAATCGTTCGGGAAATGAGTTTACTCCCTGCTTACTTTCTTTGTATACATTCGACTATACGGGATTTACGGGAAATCGCGGGTTTTCGGTTGCCGGCGATTAAACTGCTTTCATTCGGCGTCTCATCAAAAATGAAAATATTTTTGAAAACTACAAGTCTCATGAGTTTTAGTGGTGAAAAAATAATTTTAAAAATCGTTCGGGAAATGAGTTTACTCCCTGCTTACTTTCTTTGTATACATTCGACTATACGGAGATTTACGGGAAATCGCGGGTTTTCGGTTGCCGGCGATTAAACTGCTTTCATTCGGCGTCTCATCAAAAATGAAAATATTTTTGAAAACTACAAGTCTCATGGTTTTAGTGGTGAAAAAATAATTTTAAAAATCGTTCGGGAAATGAGTTTACTCCCTGCTTACTTTCTTTGTATACATTCGACTATACGGGATTTACGGGAAATCGCGGGTTTTCGGTTGCCGGCGATTAAACTGCTTTCATTCGGCGTCTCATCAAAAATGAAAATATTTTTGAAAACTGCAAGTCTCATGAGTTTTAGTGGTGAAAAAATAATTTTAAAAATCGTTCGGGAAATGAGTTTACTCCCTGCTTACTTTCTTTGTATACATTCGACTATACGGGATTTACGGGAAATCGCGGTTTTCGGTTGCCGGCGATTAAACTGCTTTCATTCGGCGTCTCATCAAAAATGAAATATTTTTGAAAACTACAAGTCTCATGAGTTTTAGTGGTGAAAAAATAATTTTAAAAATCGTTCGGAAATGAGTTTACTCCCTGCTTACTTTCTTTGTATACATTCGACTATACGGGATTTACGGGAAATCGCGGGTTTTCGGTTGCCGGCGATTAAACTGCTTTCATTCGGCGTCTCATCAAAAATGAAAAATTTTTGAAAACTACAAGTCTCATGAGTTTTAGTGGTGAAAAAATAATTTTAAAAATCGTTCGGGAAATGAGTTTACTCCCTGCTTACTTTCTTTGTATACATTCGACTATACGGGATTTTACGGGAAATCGCGGGTTTTCGGTTGCCGGCGATTAAACTGCTTTCATTCGGCGTCTCATCAAAAATGAAAAATTTTTGAAAACTACAAGTCTCATGAGTTTTAGTGGTGAAAAAATAATTTTAAAAATCGTTCGGGAAATGAGTTTACTCCCTGCTTACTTTCTTTGTATACATTCGACTATACGGGATTTACGGGAAATCGCGGTTTTCGGTTGCCGGCGATTAAACTGCTTTCATTCGGCGTCTCATCAAAAATGAAAATATTTTTGAAAACTACAAGTCTCATGGTTTTAGTGGTGAAAAAATAATTTTAAAAATCGTTCGGGAAATGAGTTTACTCCCTGCTTACTTTCTTTGTATACATTCGACTATACGGGCCGAGCCGGGATTTACGGGAAATCGCGGGTTTTCGGTTGCCGGAGATTAAACTGGTTTCATTCGGCGTCTCATCAAAAATGAAAATATTTTTGAAAACTGCAAGTCTCATGAGTTTTAGTGGTGAAAAAATAATTTTAAAAATCGTTCGGGAAATGAGTTTACTCCCTGCTTACTTTCTTTGTATACATTCGACTATACGGGATTTACGGGAAATCGCGGTTTTCGGTTGCCGGCGATTAAACTGCTTTCATTCGGCGTCTCATCAAAAATGAAAATATTTTTGAAAACTGCAAGTCTCATGAGTTTTAGTGGTGAAAAAATAATTTTAAAAATCGTTCGGGAAATGAGTTTACTCCCTGCTTACTTTCTTTGTATACATTCGACTATACGGGATTTACGGGAAATCGCGGTTTTCGGTTGCCGGCGATTAAACTGCTTTCATTCGGCGTCTCATCAAAAATGAAAATATTTTTGAAAACTGCAAGTCTCATGAGTTTTAGTGGTGAAAAAATAATTTTAAAAATCGTTCGGAAATGAGTTTACTCCCTGCTTACTTTCTTTGTATACATTCGACTATACGGGATTTACGGGAAATCGCGGGTTTTCGGTTGCCGGCGATTAAACTGCTTTCATTCGGCGTCTCATCAAAAATGAAAATATTTTTGAAAACTGCAAGTCTCATGGTTTTAGTGGTGAAAAAATAATTTTAAAAATCGTTCGGAAATGAGTTTACTCCCTGCTTACTTTCTTTGTATACATTCGACTATACGGGATTTACGGGAAATCGCGGGTTTTCGGTTGCCGGCGATTAAACTGCTTTCATTCGGCGTCTCATCAAAAATGAAAATATTTTGAAAACTCAAGTCTCATGGTTTTAGTGGTGAAAAAATAATTTTAAAAATCGTTCGGGAAATGAGTTTACTCCCTGCTTACTTTCTTTGTATACATTCGACTATACGGGATTTACGGGAAATCGCGGGTTTTCGGTTGCCGGCGATTAAACTGCTTTCATTCGGCGTCTCATCAAAAATGAAAATATTTTTGAAAACTACAAGTCTCATGGTTTTAGTGGTGAAAAAATAATTTTAAAAATCGTTCGGGAAATGAGTTTACTCCCTGCTTACTTTCTTTGTATACATTCGACTATACGGGATTTACGGGAAATCGCGGTTTTCGGTTGCCGGCGATTAAACTGCTTTCATTCGGCGTCTCATCAAAAATGAAAATATTTTTGAAAACTGCAAGTCTCATGAGTTTTAGTGGTGAAAAAATAATTTTAAAAATCGTTCGGGAAATGAGTTTACTCCCTGCTTACTTTCTTTGTATACATTCGACTATACGGGATTTACGGGAAATCGCGGGTTTTCGGTTGCCGGCGATTAAACTGCTTTCATTCGGCGTCTCATCAAAAATGAAAATATTTTTGAAAACTACAAGTCTCATGAGTTTTAGTGGTGAAAAAATAATTTTAAAAATCGTTCGGGAAATGAGTTTACTCCCTGCTTACTTTTTGTATACATTCGACTATACGGGATTTACGGGAAATCGCGGTTTTCGGTTGCCGGCGATTAAACTGCTTTCATTCGGCGTCTCATCAAAAATGAAAATATTTTTGAAACAAGTCTCATGAGTTTTAGTGGTGAAAAAATAATTTTAAAAATCGTTCGGGAAATGAGTTTACTCCCTGCTTACTTTCTTTGTATACATTCGACTATACGGGATTTACGGGAAATCGCGGGTTTTCGGTTGCCGGCGATTAAACTGCTTTCATTCGGCGTCTCATCAAAAATGAAATATTTTTGAAAACTACAAGTCTCATGAGTTTTAGTGGTGAAAAAATAATTTTAAAAATCGTTCGGGAAATGAGTTTACTCCCTGCTTACTTTCTTTGTATACATTCGACTATACGGGATTTACGGGAAATCGCGGGTTTTCGGTTGCCGGCGATTAAACTGCTTTCATTCGGCGTCTCATCAAAAATGAAAATATTTTTGAAAACTGCAAGTCTCATGAGTTTTAGTGGTGAAAAAATAATTTTAAAAATCGTTCGGGAAATGAGTTTACTCCCTGCTTACTTTCTTTGTATACATTCGACTATACGGGATTTACGGGAAATCGCGGGTTTTCGGTTGCCGGCGATTAAACTGCTTTCATTCGGCGTCTCATCAAAAATGAAAATATTTTTGAAAACTACAAGTCTCATGAGTTTTAGTGGTGAAAAAATAATTTTAAAAATCGTTCGGGAAATGAGTTTACTCCCTGCTTACTTTCTTTGTATACATTCGACTATACGGGATTTACGGGAAATCGCGGGTTTTCGGTTGCCGGCGATTAAACTGCTTTCATTCGGCGTCTCATCAAAAATGAAAATTTTTTAAAACTACAAGTCTCATGAGTTTTAGTGGTGAAAAAATAATTTTAAAAATCGTTCGGGAAATGAGTTTACTCCCTGCTTACTTTCTTTGTATACATTCGACTATACGGGATTTACGGGAAATCGCGGGTTTTCGGTTGCCGGCGATTAAACTGCTTTCATTCGGCGTCTCATCAAAAATGAAAATATTTTGAAAACTACAAGTCTCATGAGTTTTAGTGGTGAAAAAATAATTTTAAAAATCGTTCGGGAAATGAGTTTACTCCCTGCTTACTTTCTTTGTATACATTCGACTATACGGGATTTACGGGAAATCGCGGGTTTTCGGTTGCCGGCGATTAAACTGCTTTCATTCGGCGTCTCATCAAAAATGAAAATATTTTTGAAAACAAGTCTCATGGTTTTAGTGGTGAAAAAATAATTTTAAAAATCGTTCGGGAAATGAGTTTACTCCCTGCTTACTTTCTTTGTATACATTCGACTATACGGGATTTACGGGAAATCGCGGGTTTTCGGTTGCCGGCGATTAAACTGCTTTCATTCGGCGTCTCATCAAAAATGAAAATATTTTTGAAATACAAGTCTCATGAGTTTTAGTGGTGAAAAAATAATTTTAAAAATCGTTCGGGAAATGAGTTTACTCCCTGCTTACTTCTTTGTATACATTCGACTATACGGACGGGATTTACGGGAAATCGCGGGTTTTCGGTTGCCGCGATTAAACTGCTTTCATTCGGCGTCTCATCAAAAATGAAAATATTTTTGAAAACTGCAAGTCTCATGAGTTTTAGTGGTGAAAAAATAATTTTAAAAATCGTTCGGGAAATGAGTTTACTCCCTGCTTACTTTCTTTATACATTCGACTATACGGGATTTACGGGAAATCGCGGGTTTTCGGTTGCCGGCGATTAAACTGCTTTCATTCGGCGTCTCATCAAAAATGAAAATATTTTTGAAAACTACAAGTCTCATGAGTTTTAGTGGTGAAAAAATAATTTTAAAAATCGTTCGGGAAATGAGTTTACTCCCTGCTTACTTTCTTTGTATACATTCGACTATACGGGATTTACGGGAAATCGCGGGTTTTCGGTTGCCGGCGATTAAACTGCTTTCATTCGGCGTCTCATCAAAAATGAAAATTTTTTGAAAACTACAAGTCTCATGAGTTTTAGTGGTGAAAAAATAATTTTAAAAATCGTTCGGAAATGAGTTTACTCCCTGCTTACTTTCTTTGTATACATTCGACTATACGGGATTTTTACGGGAAATCGCGGGTTTTCGGTTGCCGGTTAAACTGCTTTCATTCGGCGTCTCATCAAAAATGAAAATATTTTTGAAAACTACAAGTCTCATGAGTTTTAGTGGTGAAAAAATAATTTTAAAAATCGTTCGGGAAATGAGTTTACTCCCTGCTTACTTTCTTTGTATACATTCGACTATACGGGATTTACGGGAAATCGCGGGTTTTCGGTTGCCGGCGATTAAACTGCTTTCATTCGGCGTCTCATCAAAAATGAAAATATTTTTGAAAACTGCAAGTCTCATGAGTTTTAGTGGTGAAAAAATAATTTTAAAAATCGTTCGGGAAATGAGTTTACTCCCTGCTTACTTTCTTTGTATACATTCGACTATACGGGATTTACGGGAAATCGCGGGTTTTCGGTTGCCGGCGATTAAACTGCTTTCATTCGGCGTCTCATCAAAAATGAAAATTTTTGAAAACTACAAGTCTCATGGTTTTAGTGGTGAAAAAATAATTTTAAAAATCGTTCGGGAAATGAGTTTACTCCCTGCTTACTTTCTTTGTATACATTCGACTATACGGGATTTACGGGAAATCGCGGGTTTTCGGTTGCCGGCGATTAAACTGCTTTCATTCGGCGTCTCATCAAAAATGAAAATTTTTTGAAAACTGCAAGTCTCATGAGTTTTAGTGGTGAAAAAATAATTTTAAAAATCGTTCGGGAAATGAGTTTACTCCCTGCTTACTTTCTTTGTATACATTCGACTATACGGGATTTACGGGAAATCGCGGGTTTTCGGTTGCCGGCGATTAAACTGCTTTCATTCGGCGTCTCATCAAAAATGAAAATATTTTTGAAAACTGCAAGTCTCATGAGTTTTAGTGGTGAAAAAATAATTTTAAAAATCGTTCGGAAATGAGTTTACTCCCTGCTTACTTTCTTTGTATACATTCGACTATACGGGATTTACGGGAAATCGCGGTTTTCGGTTGCCGGCGATTAAACTGCTTTCATTCGGCGTCTCATCAAAAATGAAAACATTTTTGAAAACTACAAGTCTCATGAGTTTTAGTGGTGAAAAAATAATTTTAAAAATCGTTCGGGAAATGAGTTTACTCCCTGCTTACTTCTTTGTATACATTCGACTATACGGGATTTACGGGAAATCGCGGGTTTTCGGTTGCCGGCGATTAAACTGCTTTCATTCGGCGTCTCATCAAAAATGAAAATATTTTTGAAAACTGCAAGTCTCATGAGTTTTAGTGGTGAAAAAATAATTTTAAAAATCGTTCGGGAAATGAGTTTACTCCCTTTGTGGGGTTTTCGGTTGCCGGCGATTAAACTGCTTTCATTCGGCGTCTCATCAAAAATGAAAATATTTTTGAAAACTACAAGTCTCATGAGTTTTAGTGGTGAAAAAATAATTTTAAAAATCGTTCGGGAAATGAGTTTACTCCCTGCTTACTTTCTTTGTATACATTCGACTATACGGGATTTACGGGAAATCGCGGTTTTCGGTTGCCGGCGATTAAACTGCTTTCATTCGGCGTCTCATCAAAAATGAAAATATTTTTGAAAACTGCAAGTCTCATGAGTTTTAGTGGTGAAAAAATAATTTTAAAAATCGTTCGGGAAATGAGTTTACTCCCTGCTTACTTTCTTTGTATACATTCGACTATACGGGATTTACGGGAAATCGCGGGTTTTCGGTTGCCGGCGATTAAACTGCTTTTTCGGCGTCTCATCAAAAATGAAAATATTTTTGAAAATACAAGTCTCATGGTTTTAGTGGTGAAAAAATAATTTTAAAAATCGTTCGGGAAATGAGTTTACTCCCTGCTTACTTTTTTGTATACATTCGACTATACGGAGATTTACGGGAAATCGCGGGTTTTCGGTTGCCGGATTAAACTGCTTTCATTCGGCGTCTCATCAAAAATGAAAATATTTTTGAAAACTGCAAGTCTCATGAGTTTTAGTGGTGAAAAAATAATTTTAAAAATCGTTCGGGAAATGAGTTTACTCCCTGCTTACTTTCTTTGTATACATTCGACTATACGGGATTTACGGGAAATCGCGGGTTTTCGGTTGCCGGCGATTAAACTGCTTTCATTCGGCGTCTCATCAAAAATGAAAATATTTTTGAAAACTGCAAGTCTCATGAGTTTTAGTGGTGAAAAAATAATTTTAAAAATCGTTCGGGAAATGAGTTTACTCCTGCTTACTTTTTGTATACATTCGACTATACGGGATTTACGGGAAATCGCGGGTTTTCGGTTGCCGGCGATTAAACTGCTTTCATTCGGCGTCTCATCAAAAATGAAAATATTTTGAAAACTGCAAGTCTCATGAGTTTTAGTGGTGAAAAAATAATTTTAAAAATCGTTCGGGAAATGAGTTTACTCCCTGCTTACTTTCTTTGTATACATTCGACTATACGGGATTTACGGGAAATCGCGGTTTTCGGTTGCCGGCGATTAAACTGCTTTCATTCGGCGTCTCATCAAAAATGAAAAATTTTTGAAAACTAAAGTCTCATGAGTTTTAGTGGTGAAAAAATAATTTTAAAATCGTTCGAAAATGTTACTCCCTTTGTCGCGGTTTTCGGTTGCCGGCGATTAAACTGCTTTCATTCGGCGTCTCATCAAAAATGAAAATATTTTGAAAACTACAAGTCTCATGAGTTTTAGTGGTGAAAAAATAATTTTAAAAATCGTTCGGGAAATGAGTTTACTCCCTGCTTACTTTCTTTGTATACATTCGACTATACGGGATTTACGGGAAATCGCGGGTTTTCGGTTGCCGGCGATTAAACTGCTTTCATTCGGCGTCTCATCAAAAATGAAAATATTTTTGAAAACTACAAGTCTCATGAGTTTTAGTGGTGAAAAAATAATTTTAAAAATCGTTCGGGAAATGAGTTTACTCCCTTTGTATACATTCGGGGATTTTCGGGTTGCCGGCGATTAAACTGCTTTCATTCGGCGTCTCATCAAAAATGAAAATTTTTGAAAACTACAAGTCTCATGAGTTTTAGTGGTGAAAAAATAATTTTAAAAATCGTTCGGGAAATGAGTTTACTCCCTGCTTACTTTCTTTGTATACATTCGACTATACGGGATTTACGGGAAATCGCGGGTTTTCGGTTGCCGGATTAAACTGCTTTCATTCGGCGTCTCATCAAAAATGAAAATATTTTTAAAACTGCAAGTCTCATGGTTTTAGTGGTGAAAAAATAATTTTAAAAATCGTTCGGGAAATGAGTTTACTCCCTGCTTACTTTCTTTGTATACATTCGACTATACGGGATTTACGGGAAATCGCGGGTTTTCGGTTGCCGGCGATTAAACTGCTTTCATTCGGCGTCTCATCAAAAATGAAAATATTTTTGAAAACTGCAAGTCTCATGAGTTTTAGTGGTGAAAAAATAATTTTAAAAATCGTTCGGGAAATGAGTTTACTCCCTGCTTACTTTCTTTGTATACATTCGACTATACGGGATTTACGGGAAATCGCGGGTTTTCGGTTGCCGGCGATTAAACTGCTTTCATTCGGCGTCTCATCAAAAATGAAAATATTTTTGAAAACTGCAAGTCTCATGAGTTTTAGTGGTGAAAAAATAATTTTAAAAATCGTTCGGGAAATGAGTTTACTCCCTGCTTACTTTCTTTGTATACATTCGACTATACGGGATTTACGGGAAATCGCGGTTTTCGGTTGCCGGCGATTAAACTGCTTTCATTCGGCGTCTCATCAAAAATGAAAAATTTTTGAAAACTAAGTCTCATGGTTTTAGTGGTGAAAAAATAATTTTAAAAATCGTTCGGGAAATGAGTTTACTCCCTTTGTGGGGTTTTCGGTTTTCGCCGGCGATTAAACTGCTTTCATTCGGCGTCTCATCAAAAATGAAAATATTTTTGAAAACTACAAGTCTCATGAGTTTTAGTGGTGAAAAAATAATTTTAAAAATCGTTCGGGAAATGAGTTTACTCCCTGCTTACTTTCTTTGTATACATTCGACTATACGGGATTTACGGGAAATCGCGGTTTTCGGTTGCCGGCGATTAAACTGCTTTCATTCGGCGTCTCATCAAAAATGAAAAATTTTTGAAAACTACAAGTCTCATGAGTTTTAGTGGTGAAAAAATAATTTTAAAAATCGTTCGGGAAATGAGTTTACTCCCTGCTTACTTTCTTTGTATACATTCGACTATACGGGATTTACGGGAAATCGCGGTTTTCGGTTGCCGGCGATTAAACTGCTTTCATTCGGCGTCTCATCAAAAATGAAAATATTTTTGAAAACTGCAAGTCTCATGAGTTTTAGTGGTGAAAAAATAATTTTAAAAATCGTTCGGGAAATGAGTTTACTCCCTGCTTACTTTCTTTGTATACATTCGACTATACGGGATTTACGGGAAATCGCGGGTTTTCGGTTGCCGGCGATTAAACTGCTTTTTCGGCGTCTCATCAAAAATGAAAATATTTTTGAAAACAAGTCTCATGAGTTTTAGTGGTGAAAAAATAATTTTAAAAATCGTTCGGGAAATGAGTTTACTCCCTGCTTACTTTCTTTGTATACATTCGACTATACGGGATTTACGGGAAATCGCGGTTTTCGGTTGCCGGCGATTAAACTGCTTTCATTCGGCGTCTCATCAAAATGAAAATATTTTTGAAAACTACAAGTCTCATGGTTTTAGTGGTGAAAAAATAATTTTAAAAATCGTTCGGGAAATGAGTTTACTCCCTGCTTACTTTCTTTGTATACATTCGACTATACGGGATTTACGGGAAATCGCGGGTTTTCGGTTGCCGGCGATTAAACTGCTTTCATTCGGCGTCTCATCAAAAATGAAAATATTTTTGAAAAATACAAGTCTCATGAGTTTTAGTGGTGAAAAAATAATTTTAAAAATCGTTCGGGAAATGAGTTTACTCCCTGCTTACTTTCTTTGTATACATTCGACTATACGGGATTTACGGGAAATCGCGTTTTCGGTTGCCGGCGATTAAACTGCTTTCATTCGGCGTCTCATCAAAAATGAAAATATTTTGAAAACTGCAAGTCTCATGAGTTTTAGTGGTGAAAAAATAATTTTAAAAATCGTTCGGGAAATGAGTTTACTCCCTGCTTACTTTCTTTGTATACATTCGACTATACGGGATTTACGGGAAATCGCGGTTTTCGGTTGCCGGCGATTAAACTGCTTTCATTCGGCGTCTCATCAAAAATGAAAATATTTTTGAAAACTGCAAGTCTCATGAGTTTTAGTGGTGAAAAAATAATTTTAAAAATCGTTCGGGAAATGAGTTTTAACTTCCCTTTGGGAATCGCGGTTTTCGGTTGCCGGCGATTAAACTGCTTTCATTCGGCGTCTCATCAAAAATGAAAATATTTTGAAAACTACAAGTCTCATGAGTTTTAGTGGTGAAAAAATAATTTTAAAAATCGTTCGGGAAATGAGTTTACTCCCTGCTTACTTTCTTTGTATACATTCGACTATACGGGATTTGGGGAAATCGCGGGTTTTCGGTTGCCGGCGATTAAACTGCTTTCATTCGGCGTCTCATCAAAAATGAAAA
>JASGCC010003682.1:0-22955 GCA_030067915.1 Hydractinia echinata | reverse complement strand
CTCGGCAAAAAGACCTACTACATCACAATTCAACTTAAGGTTTTTATACACCATGTTTTTCATAATTAACAAAAAGTTTTCGCGGAATAAAAATGGGTCAAATTAACTGGAGTTAACAATCAAGTTTCTTTCATTGAATATGAATATTTCTAAAAAAAACTAGGTCATCGCTAGGGCAATGATCTGTCATAAACATCTTTCAGATTAATTATTTCTTATAGCTCTTTAATTAAAAATCAAAGGTGTAGTAGATCATGATCAACATATTATGACATCATTGTAGTTTTTTGTCCGGAATTTATCGAGTAATTTAAAATTAGAAATACAAAATTGAAAATAATAAAATGGAATATATTAAATAGAATATGTCCTACTTTGTCATACTTTCAAAGAATCGTTTTTTATTTTCATTGCACATGAATAGGGATCAACATCCAATAATGATTTTTTTCTCCAATTCTATTGATACAGCCTGTCCCATTCTTGCTTCCGTCCAGGTTGTGTTCTTATAATAACCTCTGGAAGTTATAATTGTTGTAAAAAAACAATTTTGTAACGTGATCCCTGCAGGCATCAAAAATTAGATTCGAATGTTTTTATTCGGGCATTCGAATATTTGTGTGTGTTGGGATTTGAAAGCTTAGTGTTTTTACATGATTCATTGGTGAGCAGCGATGGATAAGGAGAGAGAAATTCGTTCCTACTTGAAATCAAGAAAGAAGACTGATAATACAGTTCTTGTTTCAAGCGCATCGGATGATGTTGTTTCTCGATCAGAACTTGTCATCGTGAAATACGAAATCAAAAGTGCATTATCTGCCAGAACACATTACAGCAAAGATATCCCTGAGGAAGTCAAAAGGGAGGTCGAGAGCTATGCACTTCGCCATAGTACGCATGCAGCAATCGAAAGGTTCAATAAAGTTTATAGAAAGCTCACGTTCATTAGAACATTTGTCAACAACTGGAAATCATAACTGCAGAATGATAAGAGTGAAAAAAAAGAAATAGAATCTTTAAAAAAAATGGTCGCCTAAGTTTGGTTTCCGATTAAATGATGAAAAAGATAAAATCGATGATGATTGGTACCAGAGCCGCTGGAACTGATCGTGGAAAAACAAAACGGTGTTTGCCAAAATACAAGTTTCCACAAACTTTTGATAACACGTTTTCACAAAACCATTGATCAAACATGGAAAAATCCGTCAGCTTATTTAAAAAAATACTGTTTCCTAAAATTAAAGCTGTTCGCGAAACACATGGTTACCCAGGGAAACAAATGAGTTGTGTCATCATGGACAATTTCAAGGAACAAGATGACGATGAAGTAATGGCTTTTTGTCAAAAAACAACTGCTTAGTCATAATCGTTCCCCACAACCTTGCAAAGAAATTCCAGTCCTTGGATATCACCGTCAACAAACTATCTAAAAGTTTTATCAAGGACAAGTACAACACATGGTACGCAGAAGAAGTTGCCAAGAAGCTGAATGAAGGCAAACAGCTGCTGATGTTGAAGGTTTATTTAAACTAAGCCAGAAAAAACCTATATGTCCTAAATGGATTGTTGACATGTACAAATACTGTAAGATCCATAGTGACTTGATTTTTAATGGTTTTAGGTCGGCAGGGATAACTGAAGCGGTTGAAAAAGGAAATTAAGTCTTTTAAAGAATAGAGAATCCCTCTGCTGTATCCAGGAATCAACTTAACTAAAATTTTTATTTTTAGATTATCTTATTGTTTTGGTTGTAATTTTGTACTCAGGTTAGTTATACTTTGTCTATTTCCTTTGTGCAAATAGAGAAAAACTTATTTGAATGCCCTTTTTGTCTAGCAAAATATTTAATTCTCGTTCCTATACAATAATGACGTCACTTGTTTCTTTTTAGTTGCCAAAATTGCAGTAAACAGGATGTTAACGTTTTAGTATTAGCATTAGTCCGAAAAAAGTTTAGTCGGGGAAAACTTCCGACTTTTCCCTCAACTTCTTTCCCCGACTTTTTTTGCTGACTTTTATTCCCCGACATTTTTTCCCCTATAAGGTACAGGTATTATTACAAAATATTCTAGTCTAGCATAATACAATTTTAAGCTCTTTAGTTCAACGGTTATTATATTCTGCTTAGAGCGTTTTAACTGACGGGCTACTACACTAAACGACAACATATTTAAAATAGATGTTCCTCAAGAACCAGCTCTAACGTGTAACGTTAAAATATATAACCACAAAATCATTTTCGGGAATGTACAATTGTTTATCACAGTCCAAGCAAATCAAAAGGTTAATTTTCACGTCGAAATATACTAGGAAAATTTCATAGATTTTCCCATCTGCCCTTGTATAACACGAAGCTGCATTTTATTCCTGTAGACTCACGGTGAATCATATGCAGCTAGACCAGGTTAATCCATGAAGATAAAGTCCTTAGAGAAGAATAAGATAAAGAATACACAAAGTTAAAAAGTCCTGGTAATATATAGGTGTACCACATGACACTAGTAGTAGTGCTGCCACTTGTTGAGTGGCAGCACTTCAAGTGAGCACCCACTTCTGTCATCCTTTTCATTAAAATTCAAAAAAATTCTTTGATCAACTCTGTGTTTTTTTTGGACCCCCTTGGAGCCCCTTCATCAAATTCTTCTATTAAAGCGAACGTAGAATTTGCATCTTATTAACTTAGGAATTTAAAAAACGCCTAGTATCACTGGACATTTTTGTATCAGTTGACCAGTCTGTGCCAGGGTTATTGTTGGCCGTTTTGTAGCAACGCTTCAGGGACCAAGAAACTCTGGGGACGAGAATGACGTCATGCTTTATTTTCTACTTCCTACCTATGAGGAAATGAGTACAAAGTATAAATATTTTTCTAAATTTCTTAGATAGCTATATTTTTGACTGGATTAGCTAGCTATATTTTTGACTTTGAGTTTTGCAAAAGTGTAAGAGCTGAAGCCAGAAGCCTGAACTCGAGGGGAAGAAAAATTCAAACATGTTCGTCTATTGACATTTGTACCGTGGTACAAATGTCAATTCACTTCAGTCACATTCGCTGAAAATTTTCGGTATAAGTTGCAAATGCCCAGGTAATAGCAAAACATACAATCCCTGTCTTTACTAGTTTAGTATCGCTTTGTACTTCTATCCACATGTTACTGTCGCCGCATGTTATAACTTGTGCTGCACATTTAAATATTTTCTGAAGCCGCCTTAATACGTCCCTTTGTTCGCGAAAGGCACGTTAAAAGTTCGTATCCGCCACTTAGTTTGTTATACCAATAAGTCCGCGACAAGTATAACATGCTGATATAAGAACAGTTATATAGTGACGGCGACAGTTATAATTCGCGGATATAAATTTAAGTGACTAGTATAACATACGGCGACACTGAACTAGTGAAGACAAGTGTGTTTCGCAAATATCTGGGTATTCGCAACTTATGATATCGAAATTTTTTAGCAAATGGTAATTAAAGTAATCTGTTATTTCTGTGACATATGGGCCATGGTATATTTACCTAGTTTCTTTACCTGGCGAATATTTCAAAAGTCATTGCTAGCGAGAAAAAGCCAAGTTGCTACAGTGATTAAGTAAGTGATTTTTGTTTGTGAAAAGGTTTGTGTAAATTGGCTTGTGGGACTAAAACTTATACGGGTATCATACTAGCTATTTAAGCTATAGGCGACTATGTTAAAAATATTCCGCCGCAAATTTAAGTATTTTTCCAGTTGCAATCGTGACTGTAAATATTCAAAAACAAACATTTTGGCATGAATTTAATTTGGTATTTTTGCTAAACCAACAGTGCTTTTAGCGTGGCTATGTGTCGGCCGGGGATCACTGTGGTGACTAAAGAATACCTAAGGGAGATTATGTTATTACCAAGCTTTTTTATAGATCGGTTGAAAACAAAATCCCAAGATTCCAAGACCCTAAAATTCCCAAGGTCCAGCACAAACAAATTAGTCTACATTCTACCAAATTCGTGGGATGCAGGCTATGTGCTTTCTATCTCTATCATTATGTATATCTCTATCATTATGTCTATCTCTATCATTATGTCTATCTCTATCATTATGTCTATCTCTATCATTATGTCTATCTCTATCATTATGTCTATCTCTATCATTATGTTTATCTCTATCATTCTGTCCATTCACTATCATTATGACTATATACCGCTTTTGCCATTTCATATGGTTGTGGTACGACTTCTAAATTCGCTTAGAAGATTAAATACAAAGTTATGGCTACTCTTAAAACAATGAAAAACTTATTACCATCATTAAAACCAAGTGTGGCGAAATCTCTCAAAAGCGATGTGGTATATAAAATTACGTGTTCGCGGTGTGTATCGTGTTATGTCGGTGAAACAAACCGTCATTTCGGTTATCATTTCAAAGAATGTAATTGCAATCTACTATTGTTGTATTGTCGCGATCTGTAGCACATCTAATGAAGTTAGAGGCTTTGAATATCAATGCAATTAAACCGAATCTTAACACAAAGGATGAATATAGAAGTCGTGTGTTGACTATCAAGCTTTAGTTCTATGTGACATTTAAGTGAAGGATTAGTGCGCGAAAGTTTTTATTTGTAGACCTGATGATGAAATACCTTTTGGACATATATTGTTAAAATATTTAAATACGCTGTTGGCACATTGCAATTATCTATTTATACACTTGACGAAGCCTATTATTAAACTAGTCGATAAGGCCCGTGGAAAAATCCCTTTAGGCAAAAGCCCAATGAAAAAATAGTTTGCTTTAGATGTTTTGCTGACGTCAGCAGTGCATATACAAAAAAAATGTTCTTAAAATCTTACACCAAATATCAAATGTCAAATCGCATTAAATCCTCCACACAAATCTTACACAAAGTAAAAAAGAACAGCATGCAAGGTGCAAAATCTAGTTGATAAAAAGTTACAACAACGACACTCACAACATCAACACTCACAACACCCACCAAACCGACAGTAAGAACACCGACAGTTACAACACCGACAGTCACAACACGGATAATAACAATGTTAGAAATAACGCATCTCAAATATGTACATCTTATAAGTGATTATGTTGAAAACCCTCAGTATTTTATTCTGAAATGTCAAAAAGGAGGCCTGCAAGAGTTAGCACAAATCAACAAAAATAAGTTCTTTACACATTTTACAAAATTGTCTTTCCCTTAAAAGCTTACACAAAAATATGAAAAAGCCATATTTTGGAAAACATCAAATTTAAATCTAGAAAAATCAGTCACTTCGGTTGCATACCATCCTCTCCCGCAAAAATTTACACAAAATGTAAAAATCAACCAGTTAAGAACACAAAAAAGTTTCTTTTATAGTATGATGATCCATACTGCCCTTTACCAACAATTTTAGACCTAAATGTCACAAAATCAATAAGCAAAGAATCAACTTGAATCAACAAACATTGTATACGGTTCATAAACAAAAGTTTACACAAAATGTAAAACAGATCGGTTTTGAGAAACACATCTAAATCAACAAAATTAAGTTCCTTCAGCATGTTGTATATTGCCATTAATCTTCCACAAAAAGATTATGAAACACATCAAAAATTTAAAAAAATCAGTCATTTCAGTGCACACAGTCCTCGCGTTTAGATTACAAAATATAAAAAACAAAAACAGTTTCAGTCGGAACATTAAGTAATTTTACTTTTTATGTTTTCAACATAATCACTTATAAGATGTACATATTTGAGATGCGTTATTTCTAACATTGTTATTATCCGTGTTGTGACTGTCGGTGTTGTAACTGTCAGTGTTCTTAATGTCGGTTTTGTGGGTGTTGTGAGTGTTGATGTTGTGAGTGTCGTTGTTGTAACTTTTTATCAACTAGATTTTGCACCTTGCAAGCTGTTCTTTTTTATTTTGTGTAAGATTTGTGTGGAGGATTTAATGCGATTTGACATTTGACATTTGCTGTAAGATTTGAAGAACATTTTTTTTGGTATATGCACTGCTGACGTCAGCAAAACATCTAAAGCAACCTATTTTTTTATTGGCCTTTTGCCTAAGTGGATTTTTCCACGGGCCTTATCGACTAGTCTCTATAATAATAAGCCAGTTCCGTGTGTCTGTAACAGGCAAAGTTGATATCGTCATTTTTCTTTGATGTCGCCGAAAAAAATCTTTGATGTTGCCAAAAAAATTATGTCTATTTTGCTAGCGGGTTTACTTTGTTTACATCACGTGATGAAAACGACTCAATTTGATTTGCTGAAATAAATTTAACGGCTAACTTTCCAAAAATGGTGTCCCTCGACACCGAAAAAAAACACAAAAGAAAGGTCCCTTCGTCTTGAAAAAAGTGCAAAAAGTGATTCAGAGAAATAAAACTCTAAGTAAAGAAGTAGAAGTAGAAAAATAAAGTTGAAAGCCACAAGAAGTTACTTCGGAAGTGAAGAGTGGAGCTAGGAAGTAGTAAAGTAAAGTTAGAAGTAAACTCTAAGTAAAGAAGTAGAATTGGAAAAATAAAGTTGAAAGCCACAAGAAGTTACTTTGGAAGTGAAGAGTGGAGCTAGGAAGTAGTAAAGTAAAGTTAGAAGTACAAAATTAATGCTAGAGTTTCAAGTGAATTGGAATTGAGAAAAAGTAAGAACTTTTATATTTTTAGACGTTCCGTTTTTATATGTAGCACACTTAAAATTGTCAAAAAGAATCGCATTCTCAAAAAAAATCCATTAGAGCTTCAAATTCTTTAAGTTTTATATTATACCGCTTTTTTTATAAAAAAGCTAGCATTTGTTTACAAAACAAATGTGCCAACGAAATGGAAAGTTTTGGTTTGTTAATCCAAATGTCATAATTTTTACATTGCTGTTGTTGTCCTTTATATGTGTTGTACTAAGCATAAATAGCTAGCTATAGACGTAGCTCAGTCTCCCCAGCTTAAGTATATTTAACTGGGTGTCTTAAGGTATAGCTATACTTCTAGCTTTCCTCTCATAAATTTTTTTAACCCAAAGTCTTAAACCCACGTATATAAATTTCCAATCAAATGTCAAAAACCCCTGTAAAAAAACCTGGCATTTTACATGTAGGCTGACAAAAGTTTAACAGGATGAGGAAACAAAACAATAAAAAATAACTTAACACACACACTTTAAATTCTATAAAATTCGTTCCACTTGTCATATTGTGGTCCCGTTGTAAAGTTTACAGGAAATGTGAAAAAATTATTCTCTATGGGCATAAAAATGTGTCACCGTATCCTAAAAGTTCAAGAAAGATTTTGTAGCTAGCTTGTTACATCATAATTCGTGTTCAAAAAAGAAGAGAAGTTTGACTACTAAGGTAGCTATAAATACCTAAAAAAAGAGGAATAACAACAAAACTCATAGATTAGAGCTAGCTATGGGATGGAGCCTTGAAGCTAACATTAGCTAGCTAGCTAACAAAACAGTACCTAAGACACCCAGTTAAATATACTTAAGCTGGGGAGACTTAGCTAAGTCTATAGCTAGCTATTTATGCTTAGTAAAACATTTATAAAGGAAAACAATAGCAATGTAAAAATTATGACATTTGCAGTTAGTTCAACAAACCAAAACTTTCTATTTCGCGGCACATTTGTTTGGTAGCCAGCTAACAGCTTTATGCAGCATTTTGAATTTTAGGACAAATACATTAGTTAGCACCAGGGGATACATTAATTATGCAAAAAAAAGCAAACAAATGCTAGCTTTTTATAAAAAACGCGGTAAAACATAAAACTTAAAGAATTTGAAGCTTTTAAGTGACTTTTTCCTGGCAAATGCGAGTCTGCCTGACACGTAACTCTAGCGACATAAAAACTTAACGTCTAAAAATATCAAAGTTCTTACTATATGTGAATCCAAATCGACTTTAAACCCAAGCTTTTATTTTCTACTTCTAACTTTTCTTACTACTTCTAGCTGCACTCTTCACTTTCGAAGCAACTTCTCGTGGCTTCTAACTTTACTTTTGTACTTCTACTTCTCACTTTGACTTTTCTTGCTTTTAATATCTGCACTTTGTGACTAAGGGATCGTCGAAAATAAGACATTTTTTAACCGCTTCTTCAGTTCGCCTTTTGTGTCGAGAACTTTGTCGAGAAATTTTTATGTTTGTTTGTTTTTACGCTAACGGAACTTTTTATTCGAATGCCGTCCCGTTCGAAAGTATGTATTTTAGCGAATCATACTGCTTATTTTCTATCACGTGGTTTCTAACGGTTGCGAGACAAATGTAAACAAAACAAAAAAACTCGAAAAACTCGCGCATTCGGGTGGTAAAAAATATCGTGTTTGCAAAATTGACAGACAGACACACGGAACTGGCTTATTATTATAAGAGACTAGTCGATAAGGCCCGTGGAAAAATCCACTTAGGCAAAAACCCAATGAAAAAATAGGTTGCTTTAGATGTTTTGCTGACGTCAGCAGTGCATATACAAAAAAAAATGTTCTTAAAATCTTACACCATATATCAAATGTCAAATCGCATTAAATCCTCCACACAAATCTTACACAAAATAAAAAAGAACAGCATGCAAGGTGCAAAATCTAGTTGATAAAAAGTTACAACGACACTCACAACATCAACACTCACAACACCCACCAAACCGACAGTAAGAACACCGACAGTTACAACACCGACAGTCACAACACGGATAATAACAATGTTAGAAATAACGCATCTCAAATATGTACATCTTATAAGTGATTATGTTGAAAACCCTAAGTATTTTATTCTTTCCCTTAAAAGCTTATACAAAAATATGAAAAAGCCATAGTTTGGAAAACATCAAATTTAAATCTAGAAAAATCAGTCACTTTGGTTGCATACCATCCTCTCCCGCAAAGTTACACAAAATGTAAAAATGAACCAGTTAAGAACACAAAAATTTTCTTTTTTAGTATGATGATCCATACTGCCCTTTACCAACAATTTTAAACCTAAATGTCAAAAAATCAATAAGCAAAGAATAAACTTGAATTAAAAAAGACCATTATTTTGGAAACATTGTATACGGTTCGTAAACAAAAGTTTACACAAAATGTAAAACAGATTGGTTTTTGAGAAACACATCTAAATCAACAAAAATAATTTCATTCAGCATGTCGTATATTGCCATTACCCATCAATCTTCCACAAAAAGGTTATGAAACACATCAAAATTTAGAAAAATCAGTCATTTCTTGAATTAAAAAAGATCATTATTTTGGAAACATTGTATATATACGGTTCGTAAACAAAAGTTTACACAAAATGTAAAACAGATCGGTTTTTGAGAAACACATCTAAATCAACAAAAATAAGTTCATTCAGCATGTCGTATATTGCCATTACCCATTAATCTTCCACAAAAAGGTTATGAAAGACATCAAAATTTAAAAAAATCAATGATTTCAGTGCATACAGTCCACGCGTTTAGATTACAAAATATAAAAAACAAAAACAGTTTCAGTTAGAACATTAAGTAATTTTTTTATCATCAGCAAACATTTATCCCTACAAAATTTTGTAAATTTCTCAAGAAAAACAAAAACGTGAAACCATGGAATTTTCTTCCAGCAAAAATTACATCACATACAGTTAGTTCTCCCAAACAATAGTTTATAATACGAAATATAAAGACAAAGTTGTTTATATAGTCTGAAGATGTACTTAGTGTACGAAAAGCTTAACAAATAAATACTTTTTAACTTTCAAACTCGTTTTATTTTTTTCTTAATTAGTAAACTATGGCTGTTATTTTTACCGATAAGACATCAGCTTTACAACAGCTTACAGTGAAGTCTGATTCTACAAAGATTTGTTCTTTCAGTATATATATTGCATGTGGTCTATTTCCACAAAAGTTTACACAAAATTTCAAAAAACAGCATTTTGCAACATGAACAATATGAACTGACAACCATACCATCCTCTCATAAATTTTTTTAAGCCAAAGTCATAAACTCACGTATATAAATTTCCAATAAAATGTCAAAAACCCCTGTAAAAAAACCTGGCATTTTACATGTAGGCTGACAAAAGTTTAACAGGATGAGGAAACAAAACAATAAAAAATAACTTAACACACACACTTTAAATTCTATAAAATTCGTTCCACTTGTCATATTGCATGTGGTCCCCTTGTAAAGTGCACAGGTAATGTGAAAAAAATTATAGATGAATTCCAGCGTGACGTCATTTGTTTACTTTTTAGCGGTAAGCTCCTTGACTCTGGCTTTTGCGTGGCAGGAAAAAAGATGCTAGGATTTGGTGAAGAAAGGTCTTTTACTGTGGATTTCTTCTAACGGGGACATCGTTGGGGTTATTAACTATTATCGAGTGTAGGTTGATGCCTTCTGATTTATTTGAATTCATTAAAAGTCAAGAATGCCTTCGTTTGAAGAAATGAACTGATAATTAATTTGCTTCACCTAGCACCCCAATCTTTTTCCCTGCCACGAAAATGCCAAAGCCGAAAGAGCTTACCACTGAAAATGTAAACAACGGAATTCATCTATATTCTATGGGCATAAAAATACATCCTACTATCCTGCAAAAGTTCAAGTCCTTGAAAGATTTTGTAGGTAGCTAGCTAGCTAGCTTGTTACATCATAATTCGTGCTCATAAAAGAAGAGAAATTTGGAAACTTTAGTAGTTAGCTATAGATAATTAAAAAAGAGGAATAACAACAGAAGTCATAGGTTAGAGATAGCCATGGGATGGGGCGCTGGGACTTGGAGGCTAACATTAGCTAGCTAACAGTAGCTCTAAGACACCCAGTTAAATATACTTAAACTGGGAACGCTTAGCTAAAACTAAAGCTAGCTATTTATGCTTAGTAAAACACATATAAAGATAAGCAATAGTAACGTAAAATTAATAACATTACAGTTCAACAAACCAAAGTTTTCCGTTTTTTAGTCAGCCTGTTGGCTTTATGTAGCATTTTGAATTTTAGGACAATACATTAGTTACGCGCCAGGGCACATGAATTATGCAACAGAACGTAAACAAATATGGCTACATACGCGGTAAAATATAACTGTGGCTTTTCCTGGGAAATGCGAGTCTGCTTGCTCCACCGACATAAAAACCAAACGTCTAAAAATATCAAAGTTCTTACTATTTGTGATTTCAAATCCACTTTAAACCCAAGCTTTTATTTTCTACTTCTAACTTTTCTTTACTTCACCAACTTCACTTTTCTACTTCTACTTCTACTTCTTCACTTGGTCTCTTTTTTCTTTTTTATATATGCGTTTTTGAACTACTTTACTTTTTGCACTTTTTTGAAGACGAAGGGACCGTTCTTTTGTTGTTGTTTTGTGTGTCGATGTTAACCCTGTTCCAAATTATATACTTTTTTAATCCACTCCACTTCTTCACTTTGACTTTCTTGCTTTAATATCTGCACTTTTTTGTGACTAAGGGATCGTCGAAAATAAGACATTTTTTAACCGCTTCTTTAGTTCGCCTTTTGTCGAGAACTTTGTCGAGAATTTTTATGTTTGTTTGTTTTTACGCTAACGGAACTTTTATTCGAATGCCGTCCCGTTCGAAAGTACGTATTTGAGCGAATCATACTGCTTATTTTCTATCACGTGGTTTCTAACGGTTGAGAGACAAATGTAAACAAAACAAAAAAACTCGACAAACTCGCGCATTCGGGTGGTAAAAAATATCGTGTTTGCAAAAGTGACAGACAGACACACGGAACTGGCTTATTATTATAAGAGATTAGAATAAAATAATATTCCAAAGTCGTCAAATATTCAGAAGATCCTAATCATTTATACTCTTTCTATATTAGGCACACACACTTTGAATTTTTCACAGTTCTTATATCAATGTTTACGAACGAATATGTTGTTTGTGTGTATAAACCTTTTAATTTCCTATTTGTATTAAATCACCGAAACCTCCGGTATATATATATCTGTAATTTGTTTATTGATATTACATACGTTTTATTGTGTCTATTATGAGAATATGATGAAATAACTTAGTCTTTCTTAACTGTTAACATAACGTGGTATACCAACCTCGTCACTGTCCTGAGTTTGTGTACAGTATGCTTTCAATTTTAAATTTCCAACGCTGACCGCAGATCACGTGACTGTGTCTATTGTTTTGTTGAGAGACCCCCGCTACTGGAATCAGGATACCTTCATCGCTATATATCATCGCATGTTGTCTCTAAAACAATTATAATGTGGTTAAAAGGTACCGTAATAAGATATAAGCCATTTACGCCTAATACTTAACCTCAACTCAACATCTGTCTTTTTTAATAGATATCAAATTTCGTGGTGATTTGTAATCAGCTAACTGCCATTTCGTGCTTCTATTTGGCTCAAAGTTATGTTGGCACTAATTATGGAGACAAACGGACAAAATATGACTATTATTACCAGAGGGATATTAAAATTATTAATAATTAGAGAACTATAGAATTAATCTGTTTAAAAACTAAGTGATTAACATATAAGTAAGGAGATAAAACAAATGTTATGTTCAGTATACCATGAGAGGTCATGGGAGCTCGCTAGTAGAATAAAACGAATATACTTTCCAACCTTACCTGAGAAATTCATCTGCGAGTATGTATTGATGTTTTTTTACTACTGTATTTGTTTCAACATCAGTGCATCCTTTTTAATTTTCACTATTATTTTGGACGAACACGTAAACATGTAACGAGGGAATTAAATAGAAGAAAATGTCTCAAGTAACAATTCACTAATCAACGAAGTGAAAATGCTATCTGAAACTCAATTGTTACAATGGAAAAAGAAACGAACATCAACATATGTAGTTTTTTCATTGTTTTATTTTCTTATTGGTATCGAACTGGGTTGCATCAACGCAACATTGTGGATATACGTTTCAACACTTCTTAAAGCTGGAAACGACAAGTTATATTATGGTTTAATAAATGCTGCATTTTATGTTCCATCCTTGCTTTTTTCACCTATTGTGTCCAGATTTGTCGATAAAACACGACGAATGAAATTATGTTTAATTGGGATATTGTGTTTATCCATTGCTGGTAGCATTTTGTATCCAATACATACGTCACCAGTATTTCCATTAGTTGGGCGATTCTTGAGTGGCTTTAACATTGCAGTTGCGCCAGTTATGATTGCAGAAGTAGCGAGGTCTTACACAAGCAAAGAATTAATGCAGCGGATTCCATTGTTAAACGGAATCATTACGATTGGTTACGCGTTTGGACCTTGTATTTCAATTTTGTTTATAAATATAGATTTCTGGATTGGTGGAATTCATATAACATACGCAAACGTAATCGGGCCAGTTCTTTTCCTAATTTCTGTTGCTATTCTTTTAACGGTCATATTTCTATCTTATGATCTATCTCGAGAGTATGACATGAAGCGAGACACTACTGAAGCCAACGAATTTAACAGCTGCAAGCTTTCTCGCTCTGAATCCACCATGGACATAATCAAAAGAATTCTACAAACTGCGGATACATTGCTGATTGTAACATTATCAGTGTTTTACGGCATTGTTGATCAAATGATGTTTCGCGTACTACCCATACTAATCATAGACAAGTTGCATTTTAGCTATACCTTCTTAAACGTTTCTTTTGTTGCTTGTTCAGCTTTAAATACAACCCTCGTCTTAACTTTAGTGTGTTGGAAAATATCTGACAAACAGTTATATTATACTGGTCTAGTAAGCGTAATATCGATAATAATCATAACCTCGCTACAGCTTCTAACTTATCACAAAGTCGGGAACGAAAAGACTTGGTATTTATGGATAATTATAACTTTATTCACTTTAATGATCTTCCTTCTTTCAGATCAAACATTTGGCGTTGTAATATGTGCGAAACTTGCATTATCTTATAATCAAGGTTTTATCGAAGGCGTTCGAACATTTGCCATTCAAAGTGGTCGCATTATTGGGGGCATACTAATCGGCGCGTACTTTGAATATATGAATGCATTTTACATTGGGATTAATGTTGTATTGATTTTATTCCTGCTCGTTATGATTTCTAGAAGACGAACACTTTCAAACCCGGTACCTGTTATCTAAATTATTTTTGAACGCTCAAAAGAGTACATCTATACATCTTTCCAAACACAAAAAGACATTTTAGGCTTCACTAACAAGGGAAATTAAAAAATAAAAAAGTCAGGATTGAGTAAAGTCAGAAACAGCAAGGGTAGAAGCGAATACAACTAATTTTTTCTATTTTAATATTTCCAATAGGACCACTCAAAGCATTAAAATGTTACATACTATCTATTGACAACGCATGTGTAGCACTCGAGATTAGTCTCGTGTTGAATAATAACATCACTTAAGCACAATTATATCTTTTTTATTAGTAGTATCATTATTGTGATTTTATATATGTATATATATTCCCTGAGTTATTTGTAACTATGGACAAGATTGGATATGTTTTTTTCTGGAAATTTTTTTTTTTCCTTTAAGAAAACATTCTCCTAGAAGGAGATACAAACATGTTGCCATTGCTGAAACCACATAGTTTCCTTTCTGTCAGTTTCACTTAGAACAGGGACATAACACTGAATGTTATGTGGTAAGTGTGACCACGACAAAATCAGGCGCGCCTAATTTAAGGTGGCAGAACAATTGGCTAAGGAAATGTAACCACAGGAAAACATCCATGGAAATAATGCTCAACTGTCTATTTTAATTCAAAAAACGTTTTCCATATGTGGTGTATTCAACTCTGCGTTGTTTCACCTAAATGAGTACAATATGGCATATATTTTTCCTGTTCCTTACGCAAAGAAAATAAGAACGAAAATATCAAAAGGAGAAAAATATATGTCATTGTGTACGAGGCTTCAGTGCGATAATAGTTTATAATTAGTGCGCAAAATCTAAAAACATGATACCAAAACGAAACGAAATATAACAAGAGCCTTATGTCGCGAACACGGTTGCAACTTCCCAAACAAAGATGGCGGATCGAGTGTCCTCGAATTCTCTGTAGTGTAATGAGTTATCACACGTCAAAAAAAAAAAGAGAAAATCTTTAAAAAGTTAGAAAAAATGTTTCATTTAGGGGCTGGTTACATGGAGAATTTCGATTATATGACATTTCCGCCCCGGCGCGAAAATCCTAGCTCAGTTAGTTAGGTCTACCCAAGTTGAAATTTCAGCCCGAGCTTAAGTTCTCCATGTAATCAGCCCCTTTGTTAGGAATTTGACTTACGGCAGACTTACTCCCGCTGAGTTTCTTACCATAAAACCTAGCCCTAACCCACTAACATACGGGGGAGTGACCCGGCGTTGAACACTCTGTTGAACGCTTAATAATAGCCGTAAACTGTGCCACACGGTCAGGTGGGGCGCTTTAGTACAGGAATACAGTATGTCGTAAATCAAGTGAAGCGCATGCACCATAACATATAACTGTAACATATTTTTCAAAAAATAAATTTCTTGCAACGATGGCTGAAATAAAAGTAGAGTTTACAAACCGTCGTTACCCTGTAATAGCAAAAACAATCGGTCAATATTAATTTATTTTGCGGAATGAGTTTTTGTGAAAGTTAAGAAATTAATTGTGACAACGGGCTGAGCGCCTAGTACAGTTAACCCTATTCGGTCCGGGGGGGGGGCGAATCCCCCCCCCCTGACGGTTTTTTATAAATAACTCCTTATTGCTATGTTATATGGCTATTAAACTTATTGACTTTCAATATTTATCTATTAGACACCTGCATGCCAAATTTTTATGTCCCATGCCTTTCAGAGGCTTTGACATTGGCCGTTACTCGAAACTACCCCTAAAAATCTCTATGAAATCCTTATAATGGGTAAAACTTAGTAACTCCTGTTAGGATTATCCTTTGAACTTGAAACTTGCAACATAACTTTGTTTTATTAAGAAGAATCATTTTGCATAATTTGGACACGTGATTAATCAGATTTTCCGATTTTGTCGGATTTTACCCGAAAATTGAAAAAACCGGGTCTTCGAGCAATTTTTGGCAATATTTTATACGATCCACGTAAAAACCGAAAAATATGTTAATTAACTTTTATTTAGCTTTCAGAAACTTCAAACAAAATGCAAAAATTCGATCTGGAACAAAAGTAATTAAATTTTAAGCAGATAGTGTCATTTTTAACAAACTTCAAGCTTCTGATGACGTCACAGAAAATGTGCTGACGCAAACAAAAATTTATTGCTGCCATTTTGTTCCCTTTATGACGTAAGTGTGTCAAGTTTTATTCAATTTGAACAACCCTATGAAAAGTTATTAGGGGGGGGGGGCGGACTCGCCCCCCCCCCCGGTCATAACATGTTCGAAAAACCCCGGTCCGAATAGGGTTAAACCGTGTTGCACAGCGTATATGGATAATACCTTTTTAAAAAAAACAGGGCTGGGCGGTTAGTCCAGGGAAACAGTGTTGCACATCCGTACAGGTGGGATTCCCCAGAAAGTTTAAAAATTAATTGTCACAGTGGGCTGACCTTAGTACAGGTAAACCGTGTTGCACATGCCCATAGGCGTAATAGCCTTTACCAAAAAAGCAGACTGGGCTAAGCACTTAGTACAGTTAAACAGAGCTGAACAGGCGTATAGAGGCGTAATACCATTTTCCAAAAAAACTTCATTGCAACTTCGGTTTAAATAAAAACAAAGGGAACATCCTGTCGTTACCTGTCCAGCTAAAACAATTGCTACAGCCATTTTATTTGCAGAAAAAGTTTTCAGGAAAATAAACTGCATTTTTTTACTCTCACTTTCTAGCCAAAGATAGGAGCTAGCTAAATGGCTATAGTAGCTAGCTAGCCTTCAAAATCTTTGTTCCTAGCCAAAAATCCTTAAACTGGTGCGTTTAAGATCTGACTAAAAACGTGACAATATATTTATCTTAACATTTTAGAACATACAAAAAGCAAATATTACAAAAATAAAAAGGTTATAGAAGACAAAAAGGTGAAAGACGTTTAAAAAAGCATAAGAAACAAAATGAATAGACACAGACCAACAGAATCCGGATTGAAATTTGAAGTCACGTTTTTTTGTGTGTTTTTTTTTGTGTGTTTATTTTGTGATCTGACTCACGCACTTAAATTCTATAATACACATAGAAAACGTAAATGCGTAAGTTCGACCAATGATTCAGCATGTAGCCTCGACCATGTTAAAAGTTAAAACACAGGCTACATTCCCATTTCGCGGGTTGTAGTTGTAGGAGTTGCCCGATGATTTTAAACACGATTGTCCATTGCGTTGCAACCGTGAAAAAAAAAATAATAAAATAGACAACAACACGGATTTTATACCACAGGTTATTCCATAATGCACGACCCACGAATAAATAAAAAAATTACTTCGCGTAAGGTGCTTCTTTTAAAAACTTGTCATTCGCTTGTCAGAAACTTTAAACATATTGCTAATATTCAAACTAGAAATTAAGTAATTAAACTGTCAGCAGATATTTTGGAGAAATTTAAAGCTTCCGATGACGTCACAGAAAGACTGCTGACGTTGCCATTTTTTTTCTTTAATGGCGTACTATAAGTGTGCCAAGTTTGTCTAATTAGGACA
The DNA here is from genome assembly GCA_030067915.1 of Hydractinia echinata. Lineage (NCBI taxonomy): Eukaryota > Metazoa > Cnidaria > Hydrozoa > Anthoathecata > Hydractiniidae > Hydractinia > Hydractinia echinata. The sequence continues at coordinate 5,377 of JASGCC010003682.1, read as the reverse complement.
AGCCTATTAAAAGTTATGGACGGGGAACGGAATCACATCTGGCCTGAGAGTCATAATGAGGACTGAGCCTGTGAGGTCAGTGCAATGACCGAGGACGACGGTACCGCCCGTGGCAATCGGCTATTATGTATTTCTTAACCGTCTAAGAAAGATAAAAAGAATGAATAAAATATTTAGTTTAGTTTTCTCATAATTTATTACTTTCATTACAATGTTGGTAATTAACTAGCTATGTTAAAAAAACTTTTACACAGATTATTGGCGCTGAATCTGGGTACTTTACCATTCAAATTTGACATAGTTGTTGTTTCTATCCCATGAAATCTATTTTATCGGTTATTGTATTGTAGGAATTAGATATACCTTCTTTCAATACTTCTTGAAATTTGTTTTTTCCCGCGTGTTTACATTTTAAAATGCCAATTTTTTAAAGACGGGCGATACTGATTCATAATATGCCTGCTTGCATAATTAATCCAGATGTTTAGCATACCAGATACGTACTGCTGACGTCATCAAATGGCGTTAACATACAATTCGATTCAGTCCTCTTCGACAAATTGGATCGTGTATCACACAAAAAAACAATGTCAAGTTTGATTTCTAAGAAGTCGAACTGGTTTAAATATTTCGATTATTATGAAGGTTTCATACTAATTAAAAATAAAATTTTTTTCAGTGAACAATGGTCTTGTTAACATGTCTTGTTTCGAAATTTTTCCTTCTACAAGCCAAGTCATACTCCTAAAGTACGCCTATTTGTAGCCATATTTTCGTCCACATACCTTTCTTGCGCTTTTGTAGCAGGAAGTTCGCAACCGTCTCTACTCTATGGTAACATTTTGTCGAAGAAAAAACAATAAAAAATCTGTTTCGTGTATCACTTATCGAACTGGACAAATCGAATTCGACAAAACTTCCTATTATTTCTATTGTTCCTCTGCATAAGATGATTTTCGTGGAATTAATTTAGGTCTATTGATTATAACTATTTCCGTATTTTTTGGTATCGTCGATCAATTAATGTGTCGCGTGTTACCCGTTCAATCATTGACGAGTTTTACTTTAACTATACATTTCTGAACGCATCTTTCATTGTTTTTTCGTTTTTCAACACAATCCTGATAATAGTTTTAGTATATTGGAAAATTTCTGACAATCATATCAATAACAGTAACAACTACACTCCTACTTTTAATTTACCATAAAATCGGAAATGTAACAACGTGGTATGTGTGGGTACTACTAACAGTCGGATGATGTTGTTTCTCGATCAGAACTTGTCATCGTGGAAAACGAAATCAAAAGTGCTAAATCTGCTAGAAAACATTTCAATAAAGATATCCCTGAGGAAATGAAAAGGGAGGTCTGGAACTATGCATTCGCCATAGTACGCGTGCAGCAATCGAAAGGTTCAATAAAGTTTATCGAAAGCTCACGTTCATTAGAACATTAACGTTTACAACTGGAAATCATAACTGCAGAATGATAAGAGTGAAAAAAAAGAAATAGAATCTTTAAAAAAAATGATCGCCTAAATTTAGTTTCCGATTAAATGATGAAAAAGACAAAATCGATGATGATTGGTACCAGAGCCGCTGGAACTGATCGTGGAAAAACAAAACGTTGTTTGCCAAAATACAAGTTTCCACAAACTTTTGATAACACGTTTTCACAAAGCCATCGGTCAAACACGGAAAAATCCGACAGCTTATTTAAAAAGATACTGTTTCCTAAGGTTAAATCTGCTCGCGAAACACTTGGGTTACCCAAGGAAACAAATAAGTCGTGTCATCATGGACATTTTCAAGGAACAAGATGACGATGAAGTAATGGCTTTTTGTCAAAAAAACAACTGCTTAGTCATTATCGTTCCCCACAACCTTGCAAATAGATTCCAGTCCTTGGATATCACCGTCAACAAACTATCTAAAAGTTTTATTAAGGACAAGTACAACACATGGTACGCAGAAGGAGTTGTCAAGAAGCTGAATGAAGGCAAACTGGTGCTGATGTTGAAGTTTTATTGAAACTAAGCCAGATAAAACCTATATATCCTAAATGGATTGTTGACATGTACAAATACTGGAAGATCCATAGTGACTTGATTTTTAACGGTTTTAGGTCGGCAGGGATAACTGAAGCGGTTGAAAAAGCAAACGTAGTCTTTCAAAAAATAGAGAATCCCTGTATCCCAGAATCAATTAACTAAAAAAATTATTTTTAGCAAATCTTATTGTTTTGATTGTAATTTTGTACTCCGTTTAGTTATACCTTGTTTATTTCTTTTGTGCAAAGAGAAAAAAACTTATTTGAATGCCCTTTTTATCTAGCCAAATATTTAATTGTCGTTCTTATACAATAATGACGTCACTTGTGTCTTTTTAGTTGCCAAAATTGCAGTAAACAGGATGTAACGTTTTGACAATTTTTTTTCGAGAAATCAAAAAAGTCGGGGAAAATTATTAGTTGGAGAAAAGCTTAGTCGGGGAAAACTTCCAACTTTTCCCCCAACCTTTTCCCCCGAAATTTTTCCCTGAATTTTTTTCCCCGAATTTTTTCACTGATTTTTATTCCCCGACGTTTTTTCCACTATAAGGTACATGTATTATTACAAAATATTCTAGTCTAGCATAAAACAATTTTAAGCTCTTTAATTCAACGGTTATTATATTCTGCTTAGAAGCGTTTTAACTGACGGGCTAGCTACTACACTAAACGACAACATATTTAAAATAGATGTTCCTCAATAACCAGCTAAAACGTGTAACGATAAAATTTGTAACCACAAAATCATTTTTGGGAATCTACAATTGTTTATCACAGTTCAAGCAAACCAAAAGGTTAAATTTCACGTCAAGACATACTAAGAAAATTTCATCGATTTGCCCATCTGCCCTTCCTGTAGACACACGGTGAATCATATGCAGCTAGACCAGGTTAATTGATGAAGATAAAGTCCTTAGAGAAGAATAAGATGAAGAAAAGACAAAGATAAAAAGTCCTGCAAATATCTAGGTGTACCACATCACACTAGTAGAAGTGCTGCCACTTGTTGAGTGGCAGCACGTCAAGTGAGCACTTACTTATGACGTCCTTTTCATTAAAATTCAAAAAATTTCTTGAACAACTCCTTGGACCCCCTTCATCAAATTCTTCTATTAAAGCGAACGTAGAATTTGCATCTAATTAACTTAGGAATTTAAAAAACGCGTAGTAAAACTGGACATTTTTGTATCAGTTGACCAGTCTGTGCCAGGGTCATTGTTGGCCGCTTTATCTAATGAAGTTAGAGACTTTGAATATCAATGCAATTAAACCGAATCTTAACACAAAGGATGAATATAGAAGTCGTGTGTTGACTATCAAGCTTTAGTTCTATGTGACATTTAAGTGAAGGATTAGTGCGCGAAAGTTTTTATTTGTAGACCTGATGATGAAATACTTTTTCGACATATATTGTTAAAATATTTAAATACGCTGTTGGCACATTGCAATTATCTATTTATACACTTGACGAAGCCTATTATTAAATTAGAATAAAATAAAATAATCGTCAAATATTCAGAAGATCGTAATCATTTATATTCTCTCTAAATTAGGCACACACACTTTGAATTTCTCACAGTTCTTATATCAATGCTTACGAACGAATATGTTGTTTGTGTGTATAGACCTTTAATTTCCGATTTGTATTAAATCACCGAAACTTCCGATATATATATCTGTAATTTGTTTATTGATATTACATACGTTTTATTGTGTTTATTATGAGAATATGATAAACTAACTTAGTCTTTCTTAACTGTTAACATAACGTGGTATACCAACGTTGTCCCCAGGGCTCTTTTTCTCTCTGCGACAATGTCGGACCGCGTGATTGTCCGAGATTGTCAGAAAGAGAAAGAACCCTGGGGAGGAGGTTGGTGGTATAAAATATCTCTACGCTTTATTCTTTCCTGTTGGATTTCAGTGATAAATCTTGATTTTCCCTCATTAAATTTACATTGTGATTTCCCATTTTAATTTTTGTATCATTCAGGCGTTGGTACATATAGATAATTTTTTAATTGTCATCTGACTGAACGTTGGTCATACCAGAAAGAAGAAAGAATACGTGTATTACTATGAAAAATTGCAATCAATATGTTACATCTATGCTTTCATTTTTAAATTTAATTAAACGCTGACCGCAGATCACGTGACTGTGTCTATTGTTTTGTTGAGAGACCCCCGCTACTGGAATCAGGATACCTTCATTGCTATATATCATCGCATGTTGTGTTTAAAACAATTATAATGTGGTTAAAAGGTACCGTAATGAGATATAAACCATTTACGCCTTATACTTAACCTCAACTCAACATCTTCCAAAATCGAGTGTATTTTTTAATAGATATCAAACTTCCGTGGTGATTTGTAATCTGCTAACTGCGATTTCGTGCTTCTATTTAGCTCAAAGTTATGTTGGCACTAATTATGGAGACAAACGGACAAAATATGGCTATTATTACTAGAGGGGTATTAAAATTATTAATAATTAGAGAACTATAGAATAAAATTCCTAGCTACCGATTTTCCGAAACCATTCATCAATAGTGTCATTACCAACTTCGGAAAAAAGCCTACAGCTGACGATGACTTTATTATTCCACCTAACTTCTTCGAAATATCAAAGGAAAATATGTACATTGAACTACCTTTTCGTGAATCCAATGAGTCATTATCAAAACTATTCCTCGCTAACGAATTCACAAACGGCCGTTATGTTGTGCTATTACGCTGGAAAAGGCGTAAAGTCAGAAGTCTCTTTAGATTGAAAGATAAAGATCCTCACCCTTCTTGTAAAATCTATGAAGGAACCTGCATTTGTGGGGAAACGTATGTCGGAGAAACGATCCGTAATGTTGAAACACGATGGGTAGAACATGAAAACGTTAAACTTACCTCGGAACCTGCCAAGCATTTGTTATATAACATGACGCACTCCTTCACATGAAAAACCGTTTTAAACGCTCCAATTAATTACCGAGAAAGAAAAAACCTTGAGCCATCAATAATTGCTATAAAAGGACCTACTTTAAGCAATCACTAGAGACTAAAAGGCTTTTGTTATTCCGAAACGGTGTCACGTGAATTCTTTTCATCTATTTTATGCTTGTTTTCTATTGTTTCTATTATTTCCATTACCTATGTATATACCTATTCATATATATTCCCTCAGCAATTCTTAACCTTTTTATTATATTACTTAATTACATTTTCATGTATATATGTACAAACACGTAGCTACAGATCATTTTATGTACCAATGATGGCGTAAGCCGAAAAGCTTTTACATTTTATTTTAATAAAATATATATTTTAAAATACAAAA
>JASGCC010003681.1:0-22956 GCA_030067915.1 Hydractinia echinata | reverse complement strand
TTATCTAAATTTTAAATAAAGCGCTACCACAGCCCCAGTGTAATTGCTGAGTTCCAGCAATCATGTCAAATTAAGAAGAATGTTATTTCTTGGAGTCCAATTGTCTCATTTATCACATTTATAAGGTCAAAGTCCAAAATCAGTTCAATTAAGTCCCACAGTCAATCGTTTCACTGTTAAAAGCGATGCAACCTAGTAATATCAGAAAAATATCGCTAAATACATGTTGGTACGAATATGTGACGCAACCGTTGTAACTCAAACGGACTGATACCGTTAGAAAGTCAATGAAATGTAGTTTTTGAAACTGTCTCTATTTCTTCAGCGCCGCTAACGGCTAGGATTGGTCCCACAGTAAAAATGACTTATTTATCTAAATTTTTAAATAAAGCGCTACCACAGCGCCCAGTGTAATTGCTGAGTTCCAGCAATCATGTCAAATTAAGAAGAATGTTATTTCTTGGAGTCCAATTGTCTCATTTATCACATTTATAAGGTCAAAGTCCAAAATCAGTTCAATTAAGTCCCACAGTCAATCGTTTCACTGTTAAAAGCGATGCAACCTAGTAATATCAGAAAAATATCGCTAAATACATGTTGGTACGAATATGTGACGCAACCGTTGTAACTCAAACGGACTGATACCGTTAGAAAGTCAATGAAATGTAGTTTTTGAAACTGTCTCTATTTCTTCAGCGCGCTAACGGCTAGGATTGGTCCCACAGAAAAATACTTATTTATCTAAATTTTTAAATAAAGCGCTACCACAGCGCCCAGTGTAATCGCTGAGTTCCAGCAATCATGTCAAATTAAGAAGAATGTTATTTCTTGGAGTCCAATTGTCTCATTTATCACATTTATAAGGTCAAAGTCCAAAATCAGTTCAATTAAGTCCCACAGTCAATCGTTTCACTGTTAAAAGCGATGCAACCTAGTAATATCAGAAAAATATCGCTAAATACATGTTGGTACGAATATGTGACGCAACCGTTGTAACTCAAACGGACTGATACCGTTAGAAAGTCAATGAAATGTAGTTTTTGAAACTGTCTCTATTTCTTCAGCGCGCGCTAACGGCTAGGATTGGTCCCACAGTAAAAAATGACTTATTTATCTAAATTTTTAAATAAAGCGCTACCACAGCGCCCAGTGTAATTGCTGAGTTCCAGCAATCATGTCAAATTAAGAAGAATGTTATTTCTTGGAGTCCAATTGTCTCATTTATCACATTTATAAGGTCAAAGTCCAAAATCAGTTCAATTAAGTCCCACAGTCAATCGTTTCACTGTTAAAAGCGATGCAACCTAGTAATATCAGAAAAATATCGCTAAATACATGTTGGTACGAATATGTGACGCAACCGTTGTAACTCAAACGGACTGATACCGTTAGAAAGTCAATGAAATGTAGTTTTTGAAACTGTCTCTATTTCTTCAGCGCGCGCTAACGGCTAGGATTGGTCCCACAGTAAAAAATGACTTATTTATCTAAATTTTTAAATAAAGCGCTACCACAGCGCCCAGTGTAATTGCTGAGTTCCAGCAATCATGTCAAATTAAGAAGAATGTTATTTCTTGGAGTCCAATTGTCTCATTTATCACATTTATAAGGTCAAAGTCCAAAATCAGTTCAATTAAGTCCCACAGTCAATCGTTTCACTGTTAAAAGCGATGCAACCTAGTAATATCAGAAAAATATCGCTAAATACATGTTGGTACGAATATGTGACGCAACCGTTGTAACTCAAACGGACTGATACCGTTAGAAAGTCAATGAAATGTAGTTTTTGAAACTGTCTCTATTTCTTCAGCGCGCGCTAACGGCTAGGATTGGTCCCACAGTAAAAAATGACTTATTTATCTAAATTTTTAAATAAAGCGCTACCACAGCGCCCAGTGTAATTGCTGAGTTCCAGCAATCATGTCAAATTAAGAAGAATGTTATTTCTTGGAGTCCAATTGTCTCATTTATCACATTTATAAGGTCAAAGTCCAAAATCAGTTCAATTAAGTCCCACAGTCAATCGTTTCACTGTTAAAAGCGATGCAACCTAGTAATATCAGAAAAATATCGCTAAATACATGTTGGTACGAATATGTGACGCAACCGTTGTAACTCAAACGGACTGATACCGTTAGAAAGTCAATGAAATGTAGTTTTTGAAACTGTCTCTATTTCTTCAGCGCGCGCTAACGGCTAGGATTGGTCCCACAGTAAAAAATGACTTATTTATCTAAATTTTTAAATAAAGCGCTACCACAGCGCCCAGTGTAATTGCTGAGTTCCAGCAATCATGTCAAATTAAGAAGAATGTTATTTCTTGGAGTCCAATTGTCTCATTTATCACATTTATAAGGTCAAAGTCCAAAATCAGTTCAATTAAGTCCCACAGTCAATCGTTTCACTGTTAAAAGCGATGCAACCTAGTAATATCAGAAAAATATCGCTAAATACATGTTGGTACGAATATGTGACGCAACCGTTGTAACTCAAACGGACTGATACCGTTAGAAAGTCAATGAAATGTAGTTTTTGAAACTGTCTCTATTTCTTCAGCGCGCGCTAACGGCTAGGATTGGTCCCACAGTAAAAAATGACTTATTTATCTAAATTTTTAAATAAAGCGCTACCACAGCGCCCAGTGTAATGCTGAGTTCCAGCAATCATGTCAAATTAAGAAGAATGTTATTTCTTGGAGTCCAATTGTCTCATTTATCACATTTATAAGGTCAAAGTCCAAAATCAGTTCAATTAAGTCCCACAGTCAATCGTTTCACTGTTAAAAGCGATGCAACCTAGTAATATCAGAAAAATATCGCTAAATACATGTTGGTACGAATATGTGACGCAACCGTTGTAACTCAAACGGACTGATACCGTTAGAAAGTCAATGAAATGTAGTTTTTGAAACTGTCTCTATTTCTTCAGCGCGCGCTAACGGCTAGGATTGGTCCCACAGTAAAAAATGACTTATTTATCTAAATTTTTAAATAAAGCGCTACCACAGCGCCCAGTGTAATTGCTGAGTTCCAGCAATCATGTCAAATTAAGAAGAATGTTATTTCTTGGAGTCCAATTGTCTCATTTATCACATTTATAAGGTCAAAGTCCAAAATCAGTTCAATTAAGTCCCACAGTCAATCGTTTCACTGTTAAAAGCGATGCAACCTAGTAATATCAGAAAAATATCGCTAAATACATGTTGGTACGAATATGTGACGCAACCGTTGTAACTCAAACGGACTGATACCGTTAGAAAGTCAATGAAATGTAGTTTTTGAAACTGTCTCTATTTCTTCAGCGCGCGCTAACGGCTAGGATTGGTCCCACAGTAAAAATGACTTATTTATCTAAATTTTTAAATAAAGCGCTACCACAGCGCCCAGTGTAATTGCTGAGTTCCAGCAATCATGTCAAATTAAGAAGAATGTTATTTCTTGGAGTCCAATTGTCTCATTTATCACATTTATAAGGTCAAAGTCCAAAATCAGTTCAATTAAGTCCCACAGTCAATCGTTTCACTGTTAAAAGCGATGCAACCTAGTAATATCAGAAAAATATCGCTAAATACATGTTGGTACGAATATGTGACGCAACCGTTGTAACTCAAACGGACTGATACCGTTAGAAAGTCAATGAAATGTAGTTTTTGAAACTGTCTCTATTTCTTCAGCGCGCGCTAACGGCTAGGATTGGTCCCACAGTAAAAAATGACTTATTTATCTAAATTTTTAAATAAAGCGCTACCACAGCGCCCAGTGTAATTGCTGAGTTCCAGCAATCATGTCAAATTAAGAAGAATGTTATTTCTTGGAGTCCAATTGTCTCATTTATCACATTTATAAGGTCAAAGTCCAAAATCAGTTCAATTAAGTCCCACAGTCAATCGTTTCACTGTTAAAAGCGATGCAACCTAGTAATATCAGAAAAATATCGCTAAATACATGTTGGTACGAATATGTGACGCAACCGTTGTAACTCAAACGGACTGATACCGTTAGAAAGTCAATGAAATGTAGTTTTTGAAACTGTCTCTATTTCTTCAGCGCGCGCTAACGGCTAGGATTGGTCCCACAGTAAAAAATGACTTATTTATCTAAATTTTTAAATAAAGCGCTACCACAGCGCCCAGTGTAATTGCTGAGTTCCAGCAATCATGTCAAATTAAGAAGAATGTTATTTCTTGGAGTCCAATTGTCTCATTTATCACATTTATAAGGTCAAAGTCCAAAATCAGTTCAATTAAGTCCCACAGTCAATCGTTTCACTGTTAAAAGCGATGCAACCTAGTAATATCAGAAAAATATCGCTAAATACATGTTGGTACGAATATGTGACGCAACCGTTGTAACTCAAACGGACTGATACCGTTAGAAAGTCAATGAAATGTAGTTTTTGAAACTGTCTCTATTTCTTCAGCGCGCTAACGGCTAGGATTGGTCCCACAGTAAAAATGACTTATTTATCTAAATTTTTAAATAAAGCGCTACCACAGCGCCCAGTGTAATTGCTGAGTTCCAGCAATCATGTCAAATTAAGAAGAATGTTATTTCTTGGAGTCCAATTGTCTCATTTATCACATTTATAAGGTCAAAGTCCAAAATCAGTTCAATTAAGTCCCACAGTCAATCGTTTCACTGTTAAAAGCGATGCAACCTAGTAATATCAGAAAAATATCGCTAAATACATGTTGGTACGAATATGTGACGCAACCGTTGTAACTCAAACGGACTGATACCGTTAGAAAGTCAATGAAATGTAGTTTTTGAAACTGTCTCTATTTCTTCAGCGCGCGCTAACGGCTAGGATTGGTCCCACAGTAAAAAATGACTTATTTATCTAAATTTTTAAATAAAGCGCTACCACAGCGCCCAGTGTAATTGCTGAGTTCCAGCAATCATGTCAAATTAAGAAGAATGTTATTTCTTGGAGTCCAATTGTCTCATTTATCACATTTATAAGGTCAAAGTCCAAAATCAGTTCAATTAAGTCCCACAGTCAATCGTTTCACTGTTAAAAGCGATGCAACCTAGTAATATCAGAAAAATATCGCTAAATACATGTTGGTACGAATATGTGACGCAACCGTTGTAACTCAAACGGACTGATACCGTTAGAAAGTCAATGAAATGTAGTTTTTGAAACTGTCTCTATTTCTTCAGCGCGCGCTAACGGCTAGGATTGGTCCCACAGTAAAAAATGACTTATTTATCTAAATTTTTAAATAAAGCGCTACCACAGCGCCCAGTGTAATTGCTGAGTTCCAGCAATCATGTCAAATTAAGAAGAATGTTATTTCTTGGAGTCCAATTGTCTCATTTATCACATTTATAAGGTCAAAGTCCAAAATCAGTTCAATTAAGTCCCACAGTCAATCGTTTCACTGTTAAAAGCGATGCAACCTAGTAATATCAGAAAAATATCGCTAAATACATGTTGGTACGAATATGTGACGCAACCGTTGTAACTCAAACGGACTGATACCGTTAGAAAGTCAATGAAATGTAGTTTTTGAAACTGTCTCTATTTCTTCAGCGCGCGCTAACGGCTAGGATTGGTCCCACAGTAAAAAATGACTTATTTATCTAAATTTTTAAATAAAGCGCTACCACAGCGCCCAGTGTAATTGCTGAGTTCCAGCAATCATGTCAAATTAAGAAGAATGTTATTTCTTGGAGTCCAATTGTCTCATTTATCACATTTATAAGGTCAAAGTCCAAAATCAGTTCAATTAAGTCCCACAGTCAATCGTTTCACTGTTAAAAGCGATGCAACCTAGTAATATCAGAAAAATATCGCTAAATACATGTTGGTACGAATATGTGACGCAACCGTTGTAACTCAAACGGACTGATACCGTTAGAAAGTCAATGAAATGTAGTTTTTGAAACTGTCTCTATTTCTTCAGCGCGCGCTAACGGCTAGGATTGGTCCCACAGTAAAAAATGACTTATTTATCTAAATTTTTAAATAAAGCGCTACCACAGCGCCCAGTGTAATTGCTGAGTTCCAGCAATCATGTCAAATTAAGAAGAATGTTATTTCTTGGAGTCCAATTGTCTCATTTATCACATTTATAAGGTCAAAGTCCAAAATCAGTTCAATTAAGTCCCACAGTCAATCGTTTCACTGTTAAAAGCGATGCAACCTAGTAATATCAGAAAAATATCGCTAAATACATGTTGGTACGAATATGTGACGCAACCGTTGTAACTCAAACGGACTGATACCGTTAGAAAGTCAATGAAATGTAGTTTTTGAAACTGTCTCTATTTCTTCAGCGCGCGCTAACGGCTAGGATTGGTCCCACAGTAAAAAATGACTTATTTATCTAAATTTTTAAATAAAGCGCTACCACAGCGCCCAGTGTAATTGCTGAGTTCCAGCAATCATGTCAAATTAAGAAGAATGTTATTTCTTGGAGTCCAATTGTCTCATTTATCACATTTATAAGGTCAAAGTCCAAAATCAGTTCAATTAAGTCCCACAGTCAATCGTTTCACTGTTAAAAGCGATGCAACCTAGTAATATCAGAAAAATATCGCTAAATACATGTTGGTACGAATATGTGACGCAACCGTTGTAACTCAAACGGACTGATACCGTTAGAAAGTCAATGAAATGTAGTTTTTGAAACTGTCTCTATTTCTTCAGCGCGCGCTAACGGCTAGGATTGGTCCCACAGTAAAAAATGACTTATTTATCTAAATTTTTAAATAAAGCGCTACCACAGCGCCCAGTGTAATCGCTGAGTTCCAGCAATCATGTCAAATTAAGAAGAATGTTATTTCTTGGAGTCCAATTGTCTCATTTATCACATTTATAAGGTCAAAGTCCAAAATCAGTTCAATTAAGTCCCACAGTCAATCGTTTCACTGTTAAAAGCGATGCAACCTAGTAATATCAGAAAAATATCGCTAAATACATGTTGGTACGAATATGTGACGCAACCGTTGTAACTCAAACGGACTGATACCGTTAGAAAGTCAATGAAATGTAGTTTTTGAAACTGTCTCTATTTCTTCAGCGCGCGCTAACGGCTAGGATTGGTCCCACAGTAAAAAATGACTTATTTATCTAAATTTTTAAATAAAGCGCTACCACAGCGCCCAGTGTAATTGCTGAGTTCCAGCAATCATGTCAAATTAAGAAGAATGTTATTTCTTGGAGTCCAATTGTCTCATTTATCACATTTATAAGGTCAAAGTCCAAAATCAGTTCAATTAAGTCCCACAGTCAATCGTTTCACTGTTAAAAGCGATGCAACCTAGTAATATCAGAAAAATATCGCTAAATACATGTTGGTACGAATATGTGACGCAACCGTTGTAACTCAAACGGACTGATACCGTTAGAAAGTCAATGAAATGTAGTTTTTGAAACTGTCTCTATTTCTTCAGCGCGCGCTAACGGCTAGGATTGGTCCCACAGTAAAAAATGACTTATTTATCTAAATTTTTAAATAAAGCGCTACCACAGCGCCCAGTGTAATGCTGAGTTCCAGCAATCATGTCAAATTAAGAAGAATGTTATTTCTTGGAGTCCAATTGTCTCATTTATCACATTTATAAGGTCAAAGTCCAAAATCAGTTCAATTAAGTCCCACAGTCAATCGTTTCACTGTTAAAAGCGATGCAACCTAGTAATATCAGAAAAATATCGCTAAATACATGTTGGTACGAATATGTGACGCAACCGTTGTAACTCAAACGGACTGATACCGTTAGAAAGTCAATGAAATGTAGTTTTTGAAACTGTCTCTATTTCTTCAGCGCGCGCTAACGGCTAGGATTGGTCCCACAGTAAAAAATGACTTATTTATCTAAATTTTTAAATAAAGCGCTACCACAGCGCCCAGTGTAATTGCTGAGTTCCAGCAATCATGTCAAATTAAGAAGAATGTTATTTCTTGGAGTCCAATTGTCTCATTTATCACATTTATAAGGTCAAAGTCCAAAATCAGTTCAATTAAGTCCCACAGTCAATCGTTTCACTGTTAAAAGCGATGCAACCTAGTAATATCAGAAAAATATCGCTAAATACATGTTGGTACGAATATGTGACGCAACCGTTGTAACTCAAACGGACTGATACCGTTAGAAAGTCAATGAAATGTAGTTTTTGAAACTGTCTCTATTTCTTCAGCGCGCGCTAACGGCTAGGATTGGTCCCACAGTAAAAAATGACTTATTTATCTAAATTTTTAAATAAAGCGCTACCACAGCGCCCAGTGTAATGCTGAGTTCCAGCAATCATGTCAAATTAAGAAGAATGTTATTTCTTGGAGTCCAATTGTCTCATTTATCACATTTATAAGGTCAAAGTCCAAAATCAGTTCAATTAAGTCCCACAGTCAATCGTTTCACTGTTAAAAGCGATGCAACCTAGTAATATCAGAAAAATATCGCTAAATACATGTTGGTACGAATATGTGACGCAACCGTTGTAACTCAAACGGACTGATACCGTTAGAAAGTCAATGAAATGTAGTTTTTGAAACTGTCTCTATTTCTTCAGCGCGCGCTAACGGCTAGGATTGGTCCCACAGTAAAAAATGACTTATTTATCTAAATTTTTAAATAAAGCGCTACCACAGCGCCCAGTGTAATTGCTGAGTTCCAGCAATCATGTCAAATTAAGAAGAATGTTATTTCTTGGAGTCCAATTGTCTCATTTATCACATTTATAAGGTCAAAGTCCAAAATCAGTTCAATTAAGTCCCACAGTCAATCGTTTCACTGTTAAAAGCGATGCAACCTAGTAATATCAGAAAAATATCGCTAAATACATGTTGGTACGAATATGTGACGCAACCGTTGTAACTCAAACGGACTGATACCGTTAGAAAGTCAATGAAATGTAGTTTTTGAAACTGTCTCTATTTCTTCAGCGCGCGCTAACGGCTAGGATTGGTCCCACAGTAAAAAATGACTTATTTATCTAAATTTTTAAATAAAGCGCTACCACAGCGCCCAGTGTAATGCTGAGTTCCAGCAATCATGTCAAATTAAGAAGAATGTTATTTCTTGGAGTCCAATTGTCTCATTTATCACATTTATAAGGTCAAAGTCCAAAATCAGTTCAATTAAGTCCCACAGTCAATCGTTTCACTGTTAAAAGCGATGCAACCTAGTAATATCAGAAAAATATCGCTAAATACATGTTGGTACGAATATGTGACGCAACCGTTGTAACTCAAACGGACTGATACCGTTAGAAAGTCAATGAAATGTAGTTTTTGAAACTGTCTCTATTTCTTCAGCGCGCGCTAACGGCTAGGATTGGTCCCACAGTAAAAAATGACTTATTTATCTAAATTTTTAAATAAAGCGCTACCACAGCGCCCAGTGTAATTGCTGAGTTCCAGCAATCATGTCAAATTAAGAAGAATGTTATTTCTTGGAGTCCAATTGTCTCATTTATCACATTTATAAGGTCAAAGTCCAAAATCAGTTCAATTAAGTCCCACAGTCAATCGTTTCACTGTTAAAAGCGATGCAACCTAGTAATATCAGAAAAATATCGCTAAATACATGTTGGTACGAATATGTGACGCAACCGTTGTAACTCAAACGGACTGATACCGTTAGAAAGTCAATGAAATGTAGTTTTTGAAACTGTCTCTATTTCTTCAGCGCGCGCTAACGGCTAGGATTGGTCCCACAGTAAAAAATGACTTATTTATCTAAATTTTTAAATAAAGCGCTACCACAGCGCCCAGTGTAATTGCTGAGTTCCAGCAATCATGTCAAATTAAGAAGAATGTTATTTCTTGGAGTCCAATTGTCTCATTTATCACATTTATAAGGTCAAAGTCCAAAATCAGTTCAATTAAGTCCCACAGTCAATCGTTTCACTGTTAAAAGCGATGCAACCTAGTAATATCAGAAAAATATCGCTAAATACATGTTGGTACGAATATGTGACGCAACCGTTGTAACTCAAACGGACTGATACCGTTAGAAAGTCAATGAAATGTAGTTTTTGAAACTGTCTCTATTTCTTCAGCGCGCGCTAACGGCTAGGATTGGTCCCACAGTAAAAAATGACTTATTTATCTAAATTTTTAAATAAAGCGCTACCACAGCGCCCAGTGTAATTGCTGAGTTCCAGCAATCATGTCAAATTAAGAAGAATGTTATTTCTTGGAGTCCAATTGTCTCATTTATCACATTTATAAGGTCAAAGTCCAAAATCAGTTCAATTAAGTCCCACAGTCAATCGTTTCACTGTTAAAAGCGATGCAACCTAGTAATATCAGAAAAATATCGCTAAATACATGTTGGTACGAATATGTGACGCAACCGTTGTAACTCAAACGGACTGATACCGTTAGAAAGTCAATGAAATGTAGTTTTTGAAACTGTCTCTATTTCTTCAGCGCGCGCTAACGGCTAGGATTGGTCCCACAGTAAAAAATGACTTATTTATCTAAATTTTTAAATAAAGCGCTACCACAGCGCCCAGTGTAATTGCTGAGTTCCAGCAATCATGTCAAATTAAGAAGAATGTTATTTCTTGGAGTCCAATTGTCTCATTTATCACATTTATAAGGTCAAAGTCCAAAATCAGTTCAATTAAGTCCCACAGTCAATCGTTTCACTGTTAAAAGCGATGCAACCTAGTAATATCAGAAAAATATCGCTAAATACATGTTGGTACGAATATGTGACGCAACCGTTGTAACTCAAACGGACTGATACCGTTAGAAAGTCAATGAAATGTAGTTTTTGAAACTGTCTCTATTTCTTCAGCGCGCGCTAACGGCTAGGATTGGTCCCACAGTAAAAAATGACTTATTTATCTAAATTTTTAAATAAAGCGCTACCACAGCGCCCAGTGTAATTGCTGAGTTCCAGCAATCATGTCAAATTAAGAAGAATGTTATTTCTTGGAGTCCAATTGTCTCATTTATCACATTTATAAGGTCAAAGTCCAAAATCAGTTCAATTAAGTCCCACAGTCAATCGTTTCACTGTTAAAAGCGATGCAACCTAGTAATATCAGAAAAATATCGCTAAATACATGTTGGTACGAATATGTGACGCAACCGTTGTAACTCAAACGGACTGATACCGTTAGAAAGTCAATGAAATGTAGTTTTTGAAACTGTCTCTATTTCTTCAGCGCGCGCTAACGGCTAGGATTGGTCCCACAGTAAAAAATGACTTATTTATCTAAATTTTTAAATAAAGCGCTACCACAGCGCCCAGTGTAATTGCTGAGTTCCAGCAATCATGTCAAATTAAGAAGAATGTTATTTCTTGGAGTCCAATTGTCTCATTTATCACATTTATAAGGTCAAAGTCCAAAATCAGTTCAATTAAGTCCCACAGTCAATCGTTTCACTGTTAAAAGCGATGCAACCTAGTAATATCAGAAAAATATCGCTAAATACATGTTGGTACGAATATGTGACGCAACCGTTGTAACTCAAACGGACTGATACCGTTAGAAAGTCAATGAAATGTAGTTTTTGAAACTGTCTCTATTTCTTCAGCGCGCGCTAACGGCTAGGATTGGTCCCACAGTAAAAAATGACTTATTTATCTAAATTTTTAAATAAAGCGCTACCACAGCGCCCAGTGTAATTGCTGAGTTCCAGCAATCATGTCAAATTAAGAAGAATGTTATTTCTTGGAGTCCAATTGTCTCATTTATCACATTTATAAGGTCAAAGTCCAAAATCAGTTCAATTAAGTCCCACAGTCAATCGTTTCACTGTTAAAAGCGATGCAACCTAGTAATATCAGAAAAATATCGCTAAATACATGTTGGTACGAATATGTGACGCAACCGTTGTAACTCAAACGGACTGATACCGTTAGAAAGTCAATGAAATGTAGTTTTTGAAACTGTCTCTATTTCTTCAGCGCGCGCTAACGGCTAGGATTGGTCCCACAGTAAAAAATGACTTATTTATCTAAATTTTTAAATAAAGCGCTACCACAGCGCCCAGTGTAATTGCTGAGTTCCAGCAATCATGTCAAATTAAGAAGAATGTTATTTCTTGGAGTCCAATTGTCTCATTTATCACATTTATAAGGTCAAAGTCCAAAATCAGTTCAATTAAGTCCCACAGTCAATCGTTTCACTGTTAAAAGCGATGCAACCTAGTAATATCAGAAAAATATCGCTAAATACATGTTGGTACGAATATGTGACGCAACCGTTGTAACTCAAACGGACTGATACCGTTAGAAAGTCAATGAAATGTAGTTTTTGAAACTGTCTCTATTTCTTCAGCGCGCGCTAACGGCTAGGATTGGTCCCACAGTAAAAAATGACTTATTTATCTAAATTTTTAAATAAAGCGCTACCACAGCGCCCAGTGTAATTGCTGAGTTCCAGCAATCATGTCAAATTAAGAAGAATGTTATTTCTTGGAGTCCAATTGTCTCATTTATCACATTTATAAGGTCAAAGTCCAAAATCAGTTCAATTAAGTCCCACAGTCAATCGTTTCACTGTTAAAAGCGATGCAACCTAGTAATATCAGAAAAATATCGCTAAATACATGTTGGTACGAATATGTGACGCAACCGTTGTAACTCAAACGGACTGATACCGTTAGAAAGTCAATGAAATGTAGTTTTTGAAACTGTCTCTATTTCTTCAGCGCGCGCTAACGGCTAGGATTGGTCCCACAGTAAAAAATGACTTATTTATCTAAATTTTTAAATAAAGCGCTACCACAGCGCCCAGTGTAATTGCTGAGTTCCAGCAATCATGTCAAATTAAGAAGAATGTTATTTCTTGGAGTCCAATTGTCTCATTTATCACATTTATAAGGTCAAAGTCCAAAATCAGTTCAATTAAGTCCCACAGTCAATCGTTTCACTGTTAAAAGCGATGCAACCTAGTAATATCAGAAAAATATCGCTAAATACATGTTGGTACGAATATGTGACGCAACCGTTGTAACTCAAACGGACTGATACCGTTAGAAAGTCAATGAAATGTAGTTTTTGAAACTGTCTCTATTTCTTCAGCGCGCGCTAACGGCTAGGATTGGTCCCACAGTAAAAATGACTTATTTATCTAAATTTTTAAATAAAGCGCTACCACAGCGCCCAGTGTAATTGCTGAGTTCCAGCAATCATGTCAAATTAAGAAGAATGTTATTTCTTGGAGTCCAATTGTCTCATTTATCACATTTATAAGGTCAAAGTCCAAAATCAGTTCAATTAAGTCCCACAGTCAATCGTTTCACTGTTAAAAGCGATGCAACCTAGTAATATCAGAAAAATATCGCTAAATACATGTTGGTACGAATATGTGACGCAACCGTTGTAACTCAAACGGACTGATACCGTTAGAAAGTCAATGAAATGTAGTTTTTGAAACTGTCTCTATTTCTTCAGCGCGCGCTAACGGCTAGGATTGGTCCCACAGTAAAAAATGACTTATTTATCTAAATTTTTAAATAAAGCGCTACCACAGCGCCCAGTGTAATTGCTGAGTTCCAGCAATCATGTCAAATTAAGAAGAATGTTATTTCTTGGAGTCCAATTGTCTCATTTATCACATTTATAAGGTCAAAGTCCAAAATCAGTTCAATTAAGTCCCACAGTCAATCGTTTCACTGTTAAAAGCGATGCAACCTAGTAATATCAGAAAAATATCGCTAAATACATGTTGGTACGAATATGTGACGCAACCGTTGTAACTCAAACGGACTGATACCGTTAGAAAGTCAATGAAATGTAGTTTTTGAAACTGTCTCTATTTCTTCAGCGCGCGCTAACGGCTAGGATTGGTCCCACAGTAAAAATGACTTATTTATCTAAATTTTTAAATAAAGCGCTACCACAGCGCCCAGTGTAATTGCTGAGTTCCAGCAATCATGTCAAATTAAGAAGAATGTTATTTCTTGGAGTCCAATTGTCTCATTTATCACATTTATAAGGTCAAAGTCCAAAATCAGTTCAATTAAGTCCCACAGTCAATCGTTTCACTGTTAAAAGCGATGCAACCTAGTAATATCAGAAAAATATCGCTAAATACATGTTGGTACGAATATGTGACGCAACCGTTGTAACTCAAACGGACTGATACCGTTAGAAAGTCAATGAAATGTAGTTTTTGAAACTGTCTCTATTTCTTCAGCGCGCGCTAACGGCTAGGATTGGTCCCACAGTAAAAATGACTTATTTATCTAAATTTTTAAATAAAGCGCTACCACAGCGCCCAGTGTAATTGCTGAGTTCCAGCAATCATGTCAAATTAAGAAGAATGTTATTTCTTGGAGTCCAATTGTCTCATTTATCACATTTATAAGGTCAAAGTCCAAAATCAGTTCAATTAAGTCCCACAGTCAATCGTTTCACTGTTAAAAGCGATGCAACCTAGTAATATCAGAAAAATATCGCTAAATACATGTTGGTACGAATATGTGACGCAACCGTTGTAACTCAAACGGACTGATACCGTTAGAAAGTCAATGAAATGTAGTTTTTGAAACTGTCTCTATTTCTTCAGCGCGCGCTAACGGCTAGGATTGGTCCCACAGTAAAAAATGACTTATTTATCTAAATTTTTAAATAAAGCGCTACCACAGCGCCCAGTGTAATTGCTGAGTTCCAGCAATCATGTCAAATTAAGAAGAATGTTATTTCTTGGAGTCCAATTGTCTCATTTATCACATTTATAAGGTCAAAGTCCAAAATCAGTTCAATTAAGTCCCACAGTCAATCGTTTCACTGTTAAAAGCGATGCAACCTAGTAATATCAGAAAAATATCGCTAAATACATGTTGGTACGAATATGTGACGCAACCGTTGTAACTCAAACGGACTGATACCGTTAGAAAGTCAATGAAATGTAGTTTTTGAAACTGTCTCTATTTCTTCAGCGCGCGCTAACGGCTAGGATTGGTCCCACAGTAAAAAATGACTTATTTATCTAAATTTTTAAATAAAGCGCTACCACAGCGCCCAGTGTAATTGCTGAGTTCCAGCAATCATGTCAAATTAAGAAGAATGTTATTTCTTGGAGTCCAATTGTCTCATTTATCACATTTATAAGGTCAAAGTCCAAAATCAGTTCAATTAAGTCCCACAGTCAATCGTTTCACTGTTAAAAGCGATGCAACCTAGTAATATCAGAAAAATATCGCTAAATACATGTTGGTACGAATATGTGACGCAACCGTTGTAACTCAAACGGACTGATACCGTTAGAAAGTCAATGAAATGTAGTTTTTGAAACTGTCTCTATTTCTTCAGCGCGCGCTAACGGCTAGGATTGGTCCCACAGTAAAAAATGACTTATTTATCTAAATTTTTAAATAAAGCGCTACCACAGCGCCCAGTGTAATTGCTGAGTTCCAGCAATCATGTCAAATTAAGAAGAATGTTATTTCTTGGAGTCCAATTGTCTCATTTATCACATTTATAAGGTCAAAGTCCAAAATCAGTTCAATTAAGTCCCACAGTCAATCGTTTCACTGTTAAAAGCGATGCAACCTAGTAATATCAGAAAAATATCGCTAAATACATGTTGGTACGAATATGTGACGCAACCGTTGTAACTCAAACGGACTGATACCGTTAGAAAGTCAATGAAATGTAGTTTTTGAAACTGTCTCTATTTCTTCAGCGCGCGCTAACGGCTAGGATTGGTCCCACAGTAAAAATGACTTATTTATCTAAATTTTTAAATAAAGCGCTACCACAGCGCCCAGTGTAATTGCTGAGTTCCAGCAATCATGTCAAATTAAGAAGAATGTTATTTCTTGGAGTCCAATTGTCTCATTTATCACATTTATAAGGTCAAAGTCCAAAATCAGTTCAATTAAGTCCCACAGTCAATCGTTTCACTGTTAAAAGCGATGCAACCTAGTAATATCAGAAAAATATCGCTAAATACATGTTGGTACGAATATGTGACGCAACCGTTGTAACTCAAACGGACTGATACCGTTAGAAAGTCAATGAAATGTAGTTTTTGAAACTGTCTCTATTTCTTCAGCGCGCGCTAACGGCTAGGATTGGTCCCACAGTAAAAAATGACTTATTTATCTAAATTTTTAAATAAAGCGCTACCACAGCGCCCAGTGTAATTGCTGAGTTCCAGCAATCATGTCAAATTAAGAAGAATGTTATTTCTTGGAGTCCAATTGTCTCATTTATCACATTTATAAGGTCAAAGTCCAAAATCAGTTCAATTAAGTCCCACAGTCAATCGTTTCACTGTTAAAAGCGATGCAACCTAGTAATATCAGAAAAATATCGCTAAATACATGTTGGTACGAATATGTGACGCAACCGTTGTAACTCAAACGGACTGATACCGTTAGAAAGTCAATGAAATGTAGTTTTTGAAACTGTCTCTATTTCTTCAGCGCGCGCTAACGGCTAGGATTGGTCCCACAGTAAAAAATGACTTATTTATCTAAATTTTTAAATAAAGCGCTACCACAGCGCCCAGTGTAATTGCTGAGTTCCAGCAATCATGTCAAATTAAGAAGAATGTTATTTCTTGGAGTCCAATTGTCTCATTTATCACATTTATAAGGTCAAAGTCCAAAATCAGTTCAATTAAGTCCCACAGTCAATCGTTTCACTGTTAAAAGCGATGCAACCTAGTAATATCAGAAAAATATCGCTAAATACATGTTGGTACGAATATGTGACGCAACCGTTGTAACTCAAACGGACTGATACCGTTAGAAAGTCAATGAAATGTAGTTTTTGAAACTGTCTCTATTTCTTCAGCGCGCGCTAACGGCTAGGATTGGTCCCACAGTAAAAAATGACTTATTTATCTAAATTTTTAAATAAAGCGCTACCACAGCGCCCAGTGTAATTGCTGAGTTCCAGCAATCATGTCAAATTAAGAAGAATGTTATTTCTTGGAGTCCAATTGTCTCATTTATCACATTTATAAGGTCAAAGTCCAAAATCAGTTCAATTAAGTCCCACAGTCAATCGTTTCACTGTTAAAAGCGATGCAACCTAGTAATATCAGAAAAATATCGCTAAATACATGTTGGTACGAATATGTGACGCAACCGTTGTAACTCAAACGGACTGATACCGTTAGAAAGTCAATGAAATGTAGTTTTTGAAACTGTCTCTATTTCTTCAGCGCGCGCTAACGGCTAGGATTGGTCCCACAGTAAAAAATGACTTATTTATCTAAATTTTTAAATAAAGCGCTACCACAGCCCCCAGTGTAATTGCTGAGTTCCAGCAATCATGTCAAATTAAGAAGAATGTTATTTCTTGGAGTCCAATTGTCTCATTTATCACATTTATAAGGTCAAAGTCCAAAATCAGTTCAATTAAGTCCCACAGTCAATCGTTTCACTGTTAAAAGCGATGCAACCTAGTAATATCAGAAAAATATCGCTAAATACATGTTGGTACGAATATGTGACGCAACCGTTGTAACTCAAACGGACTGATACCGTTAGAAAGTCAATGAAATGTAGTTTTTGAAACTGTCTCTATTTCTTCAGCGCGCGCTAACGGCTAGGATTGGTCCCACAGTAAAAATGACTTATTTATCTAAATTTTTAAATAAAGCGCTACCACAGCGCCCAGTGTAATTGCTGAGTTCCAGCAATCATGTCAAATTAAGAAGAATGTTATTTCTTGGAGTCCAATTGTCTCATTTATCACATTTATAAGGTCAAAGTCCAAAATCAGTTCAATTAAGTCCCACAGTCAATCGTTTCACTGTTAAAAGCGATGCAACCTAGTAATATCAGAAAAATATCGCTAAATACATGTTGGTACGAATATGTGACGCAACCGTTGTAACTCAAACGGACTGATACCGTTAGAAAGTCAATGAAATGTAGTTTTTGAAACTGTCTCTATTTCTTCAGCGCGCGCTAACGGCTAGGATTGGTCCCACAGTAAAAATGACTTATTTATCTAAATTTTTAAATAAAGCGCTACCACAGCGCCCAGTGTAATTGCTGAGTTCCAGCAATCATGTCAAATTAAGAAGAATGTTATTTCTTGGAGTCCAATTGTCTCATTTATCACATTTATAAGGTCAAAGTCCAAAATCAGTTCAATTAAGTCCCACAGTCAATCGTTTCACTGTTAAAAGCGATGCAACCTAGTAATATCAGAAAAATATCGCTAAATACATGTTGGTACGAATATGTGACGCAACCGTTGTAACGCAAACGGACTGATACCGTTAGAAAGTCAAAGAAATGTCGTTTTTGAAACTGTCTCTACTTCTTCAGCGCGCGCTAACGGCTAGGATTGGTCCCACAATAAAAAATGACTTATAGATATAAATTTTTAAATAAAGCGCTACAACAGCGCCCAGTGTAATTGCTGAGTTCCAGCAATCATGTCAAATTAAGAAGAATGTTATTTCTTGGAGTCCAATTGTCTCATTTATCACATTTATAAGGTCAAAGTCCAAAATCAGTTCAATTAAGTCCCACAGTCAATCGTTTCACTGTTAAAAGCGATGCAACCTAGTAATATCAGAAAAATATCGCTAAATACATGTTGGTACGAATATGTGACGCAACCGTTGTAACTCAAACGGACTGATACCGTTAGAAAGTCAATGAAATGTAGTTTTTGAAACTGTCTCTATTTCTTCAGCGCGCGCTAACGGCTAGGATTGGTCCCACAGTAAAAATGACTTATTTATCTAAATTTTTAAATAAAGCGCTACCACAGCGCCCAGTGTAATTGCTGAGTTCCAGCAATCATGTCAAATTAAGAAGAATGTTATTTCTTGGAGTCCAATTGTCTCATTTATCACATTTATAAGGTCAAAGTCCAAAATCAGTTCAATTAAGTCCCACAGTCAATCGTTTCACTGTTAAAAGCGATGCAACCTAGTAATATCAGAAAAATATCGCTAAATACATGTTGGTACGAATATGTGACGCAACCGTTGTAACTCAAACGGACTGATACCGTTAGAAAGTCAATGAAATGTAGTTTTTGAAACTGTCTCTATTTCTTCAGCGCGCGCTAACGGCTAGGATTGGTCCCACAGTAAAAATGACTTATTTATCTAAATTTTTAAATAAAGCGCTACCACAGCGCCCAGTGTAATTGCTGAGTTCCAGCAATCATGTCAAATTAAGAAGAATGTTATTTCTTGGAGTCCAATTGTCTCATTTATCACATTTATAAGGTCAAAGTCCAAAATCAGTTCAATTAAGTCCCACAGTCAATCGTTTCACTGTTAAAAGCGATGCAACCTAGTAATATCAGAAAAATATCGCTAAATACATGTTGGTACGAATATGTGACGCAACCGTTGTAACTCAAACGGACTGATACCGTTAGAAAGTCAATGAAATGTAGTTTTTGAAACTGTCTCTATTTCTTCAGCGCGCGCTAACGGCTAGGATTGGTCCCACAGTAAAAAATGACTTATTTATCTAAATTTTTAAATAAAGCGCTACCACAGCGCCCAGTGTAATTGCTGAGTTCCAGCAATCATGTCAAATTAAGAAGAATGTTATTTCTTGGAGTCCAATTGTCTCATTTATCACATTTATAAGGTCAAAGTCCAAAATCAGTTCAATTAAGTCCCACAGTCAATCGTTTCACTGTTAAAAGCGATGCAACTAGTAATATCAGAAAAAATATCGCTAATACATGTTGGTACGAATATGTGACGCAACCGTTGTAACTCAAACGGACTGATACCGTTAGAAAGTCAATGAAATGTAGTTTTGAAACTGTCTCTATTTCTTCAGCGCGCGCTAACGGCTAGGATTGGTCCCACAGTAAAAATGACTATTTATCTAAATTTTTAAATAAAGCGCTACCACAGCGCCAGTGTAATTGCTGAGTTCCAGCAATCATGTCAAATTAAGAAGAATGTTATTTCTTGGAGTCCAATTGTCTCATTTATCACATTTATAAGGTCAAAGTCAAAATCAGTTCAATTAAGTCCCACAGTCAATCGTTTCACTGTTAAAAGCGATGCAACCTAGTAATATCAGAAAAATATCGCTAAATACATGTTGGTAAATATGTGACGCAACCGTTGTAACTCAAACGGACTGATACCGTTAGAAAGTCAATGAAATGTAGTTTTTGAAACTGTCTCTATTTCTTCAGCGCGCGCTAACGGCTAGGATTGGTCCCACAGTGAAAATGACTTATTTATCTAAATTTTTAAATAAAGCGCTACACCCCAGTGTAATTGCTGAGTTCCAGCAATCATGTCAAATTAAGAAGAATGTTATTTCTTGGAGTCCAATTGTCTCATTTATCACATTTATATAAGGTCAAAGTCAAATCAGTTCAATTAAGTCCACAGTCAATCGTTTCACTGTTAAAAGCGATGCAACCTAGTAATATCAGAAAAATATCGCTAAATACATGTTGGTACGAATATGTGACGCAACCGTTGTAACTCAAACGACTGATACCGTTAGAAAAGTCAATGAAATGTAGTTTTTGAAACTGTCTCTATTTCTTCAGCGCGCGCTAACGGCTAGGATTGGTCCCACAGTAAAAATGACTTATTTATCTAAATTTTAAATAAAGCGCTACCACAGCGCCCAGTGTAATTGCTGAGTTCCAGCAATCATGTCAAATTAAGAAGAATGTTATTTCTTGGAGTCCAATTGTCTCATTTATCACATTATAAGGTCAAAGTCCAAAATCAGTTCAATTAAGTCCACAGTCAATCGTTTCACTGTTAAAAGCGATGCAACCTAGTAATATCAGAAAAATATCGCTAAATACATGTTGGTACGAATATGTGACGCAACCGTTGTAACTCAAACGGACTGATACCGTTAGAAGTCAATGAAATTAGTTTTGAAACTGTCTCTATTTCTTCAGCGCGCTAACGGTAGATTGGTCCCAGTAAAAATGACTTATTTATCTAAATTTTAAAAAAAGCGCTACCACAGCGCCCAGTGTAATCGCTGAGTTCCAGCAATCATGTCAAATTAAGAAAGAATGTTATTTCTTGGAGTCCAATTGTCTCATTTATCACATTTAATAAGGTCAAAGTCCAAAATCAGTTCAATTAAGTCCACCACAGTCAATCGTTTCACACTGTTAAAAGCGATGCAACCTAGTAATATCAGAAAAATATCGCTAAATACATGTTGGTACGAATATGTGACGCAACCGTTGTAACTCAAACGGACTGATACCGTTAGAAAAGCAATGAAATGTAGTTTTTGAAATCTGTCTCTATTTCTTCAGCGCGCTAAACGGCTAGGATTGGTCCACATAAAAAATGACTTATTTATCTAAATTTTAAATAAAGCGCTACCGCGCCCAGTGTAATTGCTGAGTTCCAGCAATCATGTCAAATTAAGAAGAATGTTATTTCTTGGAGTCCAATTGTCTCATTTATCACATTTAAGGTCAAAGTCCAAAATCAGTTCAATTAAGTCCCACAGTCAATCGTTTCACTGTTAAAAGCGATGCAACCTAGTAATATAGAAAAATATCGCTAAATACATGTTGGTACGAATATGTGACGCAACCGTTGTAACTCAAACGGATATACCGTTAGAAAAGTCAATGAAATAGTTTTTGAAACTGTCTCTATTTCTTCAGCGCGCGCTAACGGCTAGGATTGGTCCCACAGTAAAAATGACTTATTTATCTAAATTTTAAATAAAGCGCTACCACAGCGCCCAGTGTAATTGCTGAGTTCCAGCAATCATGTCAAATTAAAAGAATGTTATTCTGGAGTCCAATTGTCTCATTTATCACATTATAAGGTCAAAGTCCAAAATCAGTTCAATTAAGTCCCAAGTCAATCGTTTCACTGTTAAAAGCGATGCAACCTAGTAATATCAGAAAAATATCGCTAAATACATGTTGGTACGAATATGTGACGCAACGTTGTAACTCAACGGACTGATACGTTAGAAATCAATGAAAAAGTTTTGAAACTGTCTCTATTTCTTCAGCGCCGCTAACGGCTAGGATTGGTCCCACAGTAAAAAATGACTTATTTATCTAAATTTTAAATAAAGCGCTACCCCAGTGTAATTGCTGAGTTCCAGCAATCATGTCAAATTAAGAAGAATGTTATTTCTTGGAGTCCAATTGTCTCATTTACACATTATAAGGTCAAAGTCCAAAATCAGTTCAATTAAGTCCCACAGTCAATCGTTTCACTGTTAAAAGCGATGCAACCTAGTAATATCAGAAAAATATCGCTAAATACATGTTTGGTACGAATATGTGACGCAACTTAAACTCAAACGGACTGATACCGTTAGAAAGTCAATGAAATGTAGTTTTGAAACTGTCTCTATTTCTTCAGCGCGCGCTAAGCTAGGATTGGTCCCACAGTAAAAAATGACTTATTTATCTAAATTTTAAATAAAGCGCTACCACAGCGCCCAGTTGTAATTGCTGAGTTCCAGCAATCATGTCAAATTAAAGAATGTTATTTCTTAGTCCAATTGTCTCATTTATCACATTTATAAGTCAAAGTCCAAAATCAGTTCAATTAAGTCCCACAGTCAATCGTTTCACTGTTAAAGCGATGCAACTAGAAATATCAGAAAAATATCGCTAAATACATGTTGGTACGAAATATGTGACGCAACCGTTGTAACTCAAACGACTGATACCGTTAGAAAGTCATGAAATGTAGTTTTTGAAACTGTCTCTATTTCTTCAGCGCCGCTAACGGCTAGGATTGGTCCCACAGTAAAAATGACTTATTATCTAAATTTTTAAATAAAGCGCTACCACAGCGCCCAGTGTAATGCTGAGTTCAGCAATCATGTCAAATTAAGAAGAATGTTATTTCTTGGAGTCAATTGTCTCATTTATCACATTTATAAGGTCAAAGTCAAATCAGTTCAATTAAGTCCCAAGTCAATCGTTTCACTGTTAAAAGCGATGCAACCTAGTAATATCAGAAAAATATCGCTAAATACATGTTGGTACGAATATGTGACGCAACCGTTGTAACTCAAACGGATTGATACCGTTAGAAAGTCAATGAAATGTAGTTTTGAAACTG